>VYZS01039603.1:0-13250 GCA_013400695.1 Neodrepanis coruscans | reverse complement strand
TGTTTTTTTTTTGGTTTGGGGTTTTTTTTGTGTTTTTTTTTTTTTTTTCCTCCACGGAGTCACAGTTTCCATTTTCCTTTTAATAACTGGTTTGAGTTTTTTTTTGGAGTGGAGAGGAAATCGAGAGAATGGGGGTCCAGGCTGTTTTTATTCAGGTTTCTGTTTGGTTTTTTTTTTCTTTTCTCTCCCAGTGTGGTTTTTCATAAAGGACGTGGAGGGAGGGAACGGGCATTCTCTGTTTTCCCACATATTTGTACCACATTTTCCAGTTGTTTTCTCTTCCTGATTAAATTTAATAAATTCTGTTGCATTTAATTCTCTAACAAGCTCCCGTACAGATTTTTGTGAGTGATTAACCCTTTCCTGCTGTTTCAAACCAGCACGATGATATAGAAAGTAAAGATGAATCACATAAAATACAGAATTAAAAATCCTTGTCTTGAAGAAAATGAGAATCATAAAACATTTTGGAAATGTTGAGATACAGTGAAACTCAAGCAACAGGAGATTGAAACAGGAAAAATTTCCTACATTTTCTTTCCAGACAAGTAGAATTTTTTGCAAATTAATTCCTTGTGCTCTTTGTTTTTTAAAAGGCTACATGGAAGATTATTGTGCTAGTTAAGTCATAGGAAAGTAGAGAAACAATAAGGAAAATGTCCAGCTGTGCATTATGAAGTCATCATAGCAACATAAATCCCCAAACCAGCATGATATCTAATGACATATATTTGGTGTGCCTTCCCTTTTCAGGGTGAGAAATTGTGAAGGGCAGCTGCAGTGAGACTGAGAATTATCTCAAAGTTGCAGTCATTCCAAGGAAAATCATGAAGAGAATTTTCAAATTATAAAGAAAATACTTAATGATTATCACAGTATAAATGGCGTACATAGGAAACTGGGAGGGTGTGGGCGTGTGTATTTGAAGAAGTCAGAACAGAGATGAGGAAGAAGCCATTAAATGCTATGTGTTCACTAAAGTTGCTCTCTCATTCTCCTCTGCAACTGGACAGAGGAGAGAAAATATAACAAAGGGTTCACGGGTTGAGTTAAGGACTGCGAGAGATGACTTACCAATAACCATCATGGGCAAAACAGACTCAAAGTGGGGATGTTAATTAAATTTATTACTGACAACATCAAAGCAGGATAATGAGAAGTAAAATAAATCTTTAAAACACCTTCCCCCCACCCCACCCTTCTTCCCAAGTTCTACCTCCTCCCCCCCAGCAGTGCAGGGAGATGGGGAATGTGGTTACAGTCAGTTGTTTCTGCCACTGCTCAGGGAGAGGACTCCTTCCCCTGCATCCTGCGGGGTCGCCTCCCACGAGAGACAATCCTTCACGAACTTCCCCAGTGTGAATCCATCCCATGGTCAGCAGTTCACCATGAACTGCAGGCACAGGCTGCTCCAGTGTGGGCCCCCACTGGGCCACAAGTCCTATCAGAAAAATCTGCTCCAGTGTGGGCTCCTTTTCACACATCATCAGGTCCCTGCCAGGACCCTACTCCAGCTTGGGCCTCCCATGGGGCCACAGCCTCCTCTAGGCATTCACCTGCTCCAGTATGGGCTCCTTCATGGGCTGCAGGTGAATCTCTGTACCCCTGTGGTCCTCCTTGGGATGCAGGGGCACGGCTGCTCCACCGTGGTCTTCAACACAGGCTGCAGGGGAACCTCAGCTCTGGCACGTGGAGCACCTCCTGCCCCTCTTTCTCTACTGACCTTGGTGTCTGCATTGTTGTTCACATGTTCTCACTCTGCTCTTCTCTGGCTGCCATTTCATCTGCTTAATAACTTTTTTCCCTTCTTAGATAAGTTGTCAGAGAGTCGTTACCATAATTCATGCTTAGCTTGGCCTTGACCAATGACATGTCCATCCTGGAAATGGCTGGCATTAGCTCTGCCAGACATGAGAGAATCTTCTAGCAGCTTGTCACAGAAGCTACGTCTGTAGCCCCTCCTACTACCAAAATCTGGCCACATAATTCCAGTACGAGAGGCTATGGAATTTTTCATCTTATGGAGAGTTTAGGTTATGTAACTTAAAGAATCTAAACTGCTTGACCATGGGGCAGTTGCTCTGGAGTTAATTCCAAATATCTTGTGAAGGCAACAAAACAACGTAAAGAATTATTAAAAAAACCCAAAGCTAATATTCCAGCTGCTCATGTTTCAAGGATAAAGCAATGCTTTGTCTATCTTTGTTATGACAAACTGCACCAGGGTAATGGGAACTTCAGCTGGGTCTAGAAGACATATTAAGGGAAGTTGTTGCAGTCTGTTCTGAGGAACTAACCAAATCTGTTCACATCATTTAAGAGTCTCCATATAACAGAATGGGTGCCATTTCATTCACATGATGAAACAAACTGACTTGTAGTATGCTTCAGGATGAAGAGAAATGAAAGCAGGCTCAGTGGGAGAACACAGGTGGTAGACACAAAAGAATTCAAAGCCTCTTGGGAATATCTTGGGGAACAATACTAATTCTTTCACAAAATAAAAAAGAAAAAAACAAAGTGGGCTTGTAATTGCAAGATCAGTATTTATTCAAATTCATTGCTGTCCTGTGTTCTTTCAATTCACAAGAGACTGCAAATTAGGCTGGTGATGAAATCTGAGTTCAGAGAAATCTTAGTTGCTTCCACTTTCCCAGAGGGCAGCAAACCAAGGTTTCTATATAAATTCTGGAGAATAAGAAAAGTCTGACAATTTTTTGGCAACTAGCCAACCTCTGCTGGCATGTTAAATGTATCACAGATGAGCTGGGAGGACAGGCAGCATGGGCTGGGCATTCAGTGTAAGGAAAAAGAGAAAGGTTCAGCCATGCACTCTGAAAGACCTTGCCCCATGATACCCAAGTGATGAGAGAGAAGAAGAAAAAAAATTTTCTTATTCCTAACTTCTGCATAATGCTTTGATTTGAAGAAGGATTTAGGGAGGTGAGTGTGGAACATTTTACTTCCGAGAAAGAAATCAATGAGCAATTTCATAAGTGCTTTCATGTGATGTTTGCCCCCTGGGGTTGTCACAGAACAGCTTTTTGGAAAAGAAGCGTATAGGTCTCACTGAACTTGAGGACCACCATGTAAATCTCTTATTTTCAAGAAATTCAGATAAAAATGCCAAGGCATCATTGGCTGTTACATCACTGATAAGTTTGTGTCTGGAATAGGAAAAAGAATTCTATGCAATATTGTCCAAATCATTAAAGTTAGTCCTTCAAAATAACAACACTGTTCTAAATATCATAAATTAAAGTTTTTAATGTTACTTTTCAGTTTTGGGTGTATCAGTTTGGAATCATAAATATATTAACTTGGGTTTGTTGGTGAAGTATTGTTCTGCAAGTGTGTTGCGCTATCCAGTCTCCTTCCTTTTCTTACATGATCTGTTCTCCAAATCCAGAGGTATATTTTTCCTCTGCTATGAAACAAATGAAAGAAAAGGATATAAGAAGAAGACAGGGCAGATTACAGTGATCAGGCATGGGGCTTGCTCTGACAAGTGTAGTGACCAGCCACAGTTTACAACAGGGAACTGGGCCTGTTCAACCTTGGTAAGAGATGACTGAGAGGGGACCTTCTATACCCCATTCTGTCCTTTCGTCATTTGTTCCCCTCCGTTCCCCTCCACATTGCCTTAGTAGTTGGCACAGTCCCAACAACAACCTGGACCCTCAGGTTCTCATCCTTACTCATTTCGAAGTCACAGTTTTCTTGCAGTTTTGTGATCTCAAGATCAATTCACACATGTTAATTTGTATGACTGAGGAATGTTTGTTTCTTGTCTTTGTCTCTATTATGTTTTTCTGTCGAGTGTATGCCTGCAAATGTGTTTATGGTTTCCCCATATTCCTTGGTGTCCCATTTGACAAGGTTGTCAATCAGAAAATCTTAATGAAATACACGTTTCCATATTCAACATAACACTATCAATTAGCTTGACTGGCTAGGTTTGGTTCTCCCTCCCGCATCACTTGCCAGCCAGGTTTGTCTCTCTATATGTTCTTGTATATGGTTTTCTTCCTTTATCTGTTTTAGCACTGAAAACATCCTTCACTAGACACCTTCGAAGGAGCAGAGGCTTTCTCTTTCCACATACCCACCCATATTGCTAAATGCTTTGTGGCCTTACCTTTAGCCACATCTCTTCCTCTCCCTTCTGACAGCTCCCCTGTGACACAAACCTGGGTCTTCTAAATACTCCTTAGTATTTATTTGCTGATCCTGGTCAGTAATTTGCATTATGACAAAACAGGTCATGGTTTAACCCCAGCTGGCAACTGAACACCACACAGCGGCTCACTCACTACCCCCTAGCATGATGGGGGAGAGAATAAGAGTATGAGTGAGAAAAATCATTAGTTAAGATGAAGACAGTTTCATAGGTAAAGCAAGAAAACCAAAACAAGGAATTAATTCATTCCTTCCAGTCATAAGGAAGGTGTTCAGCCACCTCTATGAAAGCTGGGCTCCATTACACCTAACGATTATTTGGGAAGGTAAACACCATCAGTCCATACATTTCCTCCTTCTTCTCCCCAGCTTTTCATGGTGAGCATGACATCATGTCTGACTTTTACGACTGTGAAATACAAATCTTTTATTCTTTTTAATAAGTGCATTTATAGTTTAAAATATATATTTAATTTTGAATTTTCTCGTTAACAAGGGAGTTTAAAGTAGGGAATATTACCAATTATGTTATTTACATATACATATAAATATGGAAATATACAATATATCATGTTACATATAGTGATCACAACTGATCAGTTTTTCCAGTATTTTTTATTCCTTTCTTGTAGTTTATTTTGAAAGATAACAAATTATAAACAAATAGCAAATTTAAGTTAAAGCTTCTTTCTAAAAAATATGCAAGTCTCACATTGTAAAGGACCCATAAGGCTCATTGAGTCAAACTTCCTGCTTCTCTCAGGACTACCTAAAAACTAAGCCATAGTGTGACAAAACAGTAGGCTGTATTACAGTGTGTCTAGATCATGACATAATGTCTGAGAAATGTAAACATCTTCTTGTGATCTATTGTGACTCTGAGACACCCAACGCTGCCGAATTGAAGATTCCTGTTTTAAGGGATCCCTCATAACTGTTTACACCATAGGACTAAGCACCTTGTTCAGATGCTTCTTGAACTCTTACACTCTTGATGCCATGACCACTTCCCTGGGGAGTCTGTTCCAGTGACCAACCATCCTCTCGGTGAAGAACCTTTTCATAATGCCCAACATGAACTTCCCCTGATAGAGCTTCATTCCATGTCCTCCTATCACTGGTCACCAGAGAGAGATCAGCACCTTCTCTTCCACTGTCACCCTTGAGATGTAGACTGTGATGAGGTCACCTACTGTATTCTATTCTCTAGGCTGAACAAAGCAAATTATCTCAGCTGGTCCTCCTAACTCTTACATGTTACGCCTTTCACCATCTTGATTGCCTTCCTCTGGACACACTACAATAGCTTTATAGTCTTCTTAAATTTGGACATCCAAAAAGTACACACAGTACTCAAATACTCTGAAAGACAATGAGGGCAAATGCAGGGTCCTGCATCTGGGTAGGAATAACCCCAGACACAAGTACAGGTTGGGGAAAGCACCGAGGAAAGCCTAGTGGAAAACAGCACTGCAGAGAATGATTTGGGAGTCCTGGTAGACAATAAACTGTGCATGAGTAAACACTGTGCCCTTGTGGCCAAGAGGGCCAATGGAATCCTGGGATTCACTAGGAAGAGCATTGCCAGCAGGTCAAGGGAGTTGANTTAAAGCTTCTTTCTAAAAAATATGCAAGTCTCACATTGTAAAGGACCCATAAGGCTCATTGAGTCAAACTTCCTGCTTCTCTCAGGACTACCTAAAAACTAAGCCATACTGTGACAAAACAGTAGGCTGTATTACAGTGTGTCTAGATCATGACATAATGTCTGAGAAATGTAAACATCTTCTTGTGATCTATTGTGACTCTGAGACACCCAACGCTGCCGAATTGAAGATTCCTGTTTTAAGGGATCCCTCATAACTGTTTACACCATAGGACTAAGCACCTTGTTCAGATGCTTCTTGAACTCTTACACTCTTGATGCCATGACCACTTCCCTGGGGAGTCTGTTCCAGTGACCAACCATCCTCTTGGTGAAGAACCTTTTCATAATGCCCAACATGAACTTCCCCTGATAGAGCTTCATTCCATGTCCTCCTATCACTGGTCACCAGAGAAAGATCAGCACCTTCTCTTCCACTGTCACCCTTGAGATGTAGACTGTGATGAGGTCACCTACTGTATTCTATTCTCTAGGCTGAACAAAGCAAATTATCTCAGCTGGTCCTCCTAACTCTTACATGTTACGCCTTTCACCATCTTGATTGCCTTCCTCTGGACACACTACAATAGCTTTATAGTCTTCTTAAATTTGGACATCCAAAAAGTACACACAGTACTCAAATACTCTGAAAGACAATGAGGGCAAATGCAGGGTCCTGCATCTGGGTAGGAATAACCCCAGACACAAGTACAGGTTGGGGAAAGCACCGAGGAAAGCCTAGTGGAAAACAGCACTGCAGAGAATGATTTGGGAGTCCTGGTAGACAATAAACTGTGCATGAGTAAACACTGTGCCCTTGTGGCCAAGAGGGCCAATGGAATCCTGGGATTCACTAGGAAGAGCATTGCCAGCAGGTCAAGGGAGTTGATCCTGCCACTTTACTCAGCCCTGTTGAGGCTATATCTGAGTATTGTATTCATTTTTGGGCTCCTCAGTAGAAGAGAGACATGGAGGTCCTGGAGCACATCCAGCAGAGGGTTATAAAGATAATTAAGGGACTGGAGCACCTCTCTTATGAGGAAAGGCTGAGGGAACTGGGCCAGTTCAATATTGATGAGAGATGACTCAGAGAGGATGAGAGGGGACCACATAAATGTCTATAAGTATCTGAAGGGGGGCACCAAGAGGAAGGATCCAGGTTCTTCTCATTGGTGCTGAGCAATAAGACAAGAGGCAATGGGCAGAAACTGAAACACGGGTAGTTCCACCTGAATATGAGGAAGAATTTCTGTACAGTGCAGGTGACCAAGCACTGCAACAGATTGCCAGAGAGGTTGTGGAGTCTCCCCAACTGGAGATATTCAAGAACTGTCTGGACATAGTCCTTTGCAATGTGCTCTAAGATGATCCTCCTTTAGCAGATGACGCACTGTGGTCTCTTCCAACTTTATCCACTCTGTGATTCTGTGATTCTGTGACTGATTCTGTGATTCTATGATTGATTCTGTGGTTCTGTAATTCTGAGCTGAGGTCACACCAGTGAAGTGTAGAGTGGGACAATGACTGGATGAAGATTCTGTGTCTGATGCACCCTGGGGCACAGCTTGCCCTAATGGCTTCTGGGGCACACTGTTGACATACAGTCAACAAAGCCCCAGATTTCTTTCCATGGGACTGCTCTACAGGTGCTTGTTCTAGAATTTGTATATATTTGTATGCATTTCTATAGAGTCAAGTATTTTCAGCTGTATGTGGCTTATCTGTGAAACTGAATTCTGGAGGAACTCAGATATTCAATCCAAAATCAGATGTACAGTTATAGTTGCTTCTAATGCATATAATCATGGAGTCCATATAGCACATACAAATAAGGAAAACATTTCGTACATTTCCTAATATCAAGTTTGAAAGATGAAAAAACAAACAGGTTTCTTTTTTATTTTTTGTCTTTAAAGTTTCATATAATTTCAGCTAGATCAATAAATGCTAAATGAATCAGTTCAATTACTATACTCATTATTCAGTGCAACTGCACTATTTAATTAAATGGAAATTAAAATTAAACTGAAACTACAATCTGAATGAACTACTGCAGGAAGTTATAAGTAATATTGTATTAGTGTTACACTTGTGCTGCATTTCATTTAAAATTCATGGGAAAATATAATTAAATAAGTATTAATAACTTACTTTAGTTTTATGTTAATTATATGTCATTGGAAACACAAGAAGGAACAGTAAAATCAGAATTAAGCCAGCATTTTAAAGCCGAGTCCTTGGAGTCAGGGTTTTTTCAAAGACAATGCTTTCTATGGCTCTTGGCTGCTGTAATGAAAACCAGAAAGGTAGTTAATGTATACAAAGACGTGCTTTAGATCTTTGTTGATGGTTTGTAATACCTTCATGCCTCATTACCAGAAGATTATTTGTAAAGCAAACTGGTCCTTGGTGTAATATCAAAATCTGATATAAAAAGATATCCAAAATGGTTGTTGGCATATCTTCAGCTTTATGGAGTATGGCTTCTACCGTCATGCCCTGTTAGGAGTGCTTCTTTTTTGAAAACAATCAAGCATTATCAAAGAAGTATTTATATTATATAGTAACACATAAAATCTCCAGGTTTCTGTTTGACACAAAGCAGTGCACATAAGGGCATATGCTAAAACTGTGTTTCTCATTCATCATCAGCAAAAAATACATGTTACAGTTATGAATCTATCTTAAATACATGTTTTCCTGGAAATTGTGTTAAAAATGGTTTTTTGAGCTAAATTTGGAAAAGTATTTATGATTATGTTTAAAATCAATTTTATGCAGCAAAACTAACTTAAAATATGTGGCTGATGTTTGAGGGTGAAGACTGTAGAGTTTTTATGGGGTTATAAGGTATTCTTACTGAGGCACAAACATCTAAAAAATGAATTTGTTGAGAAAAACACATGTAATAATTTAAGTGACACAACTGTGAGGGAACAATTTACTTTTGCTACTTAACAGCAATTTGATATAACTAGATAGATTCCATAAATGCTCAGGAATACCTCAAGTAGTCTTCTTCACATTGAGGTGATGAAGAAAGAAACTTAAAAAGTAGTTTTGATATAACTTCTTCCAATGTAAACTTCAATGTTTAACAAAATGCATTTAATTCAAAATATTGTAGATATTGTTTACACTTCTAAAAAAAAAATAAGTATACTTCAAGCTGGAAGATGATTTCTCCAGTAATGTAACAAGATAAAGACTTAAACACAACCTTTTCATGCTAGCAGAAGAAACAAACTTCTGAACTGCTGGACTTCTCTGAAGAACTGTTGTTTACCTCTTAATTTTCTTATCCTTTCTGAGGCATTTTCTTAATCTGAGACTTCTGAAGAAGCAGACAGCTCTTCAGAAATCTGGGACTATGTATTTATGGCCATGAACACCAGACTCTCTTTAAAGAAAATCCCACTGTTTATTTTTTCTCTGATCAGTTACACAATCTTAGACATCAATGAAGTGTATATAAGAAAAAAAGTATAATGCAAACATACAGAACCAACGGTGTATGCCAGACAATATTTAGATAATAATGATGCCTTAAGGGGTATGCTTAAGATTTGGGGAATTCACTCTAGCTAGGTAGCTGGATAACTTGAAATATTAAGGGCCAAGAACAGCCTGTGTTTCACGTTTGCATTTTTCTGTATAAATAAGTAGAGTATTAAAACAAAACATAAACTTCTAAGCTTGCCAGGGGCTGGGCCGGGGTGGAGCTAGGTAACAAGGGACCATCCTGTTGGATGTTTAGGGGATATAGCAGTAAAATGTGTGATGGGTGGGCATTTGAAGGTATTAAAAAATGAAGAGATTGTTATGATTTTTTCTTTGGATTGTCGGACATCATCAGTAAAGCTGTGCTCTCCCTTCACCTCTGCAAACTGCGTTTCATTTCTTATCTTGCCCTACAGGCAAGAATATCACAAAGATATCACAAAGGTGCCATCACAGCATTTATAACCAAAGCAAAAGAAAATGGAATGCAAGTAAATGCATGACAAATGTTTTTAAAGGTACCTGGTAGTTAGCATTGCTAATACCTTTCATTACTAATGAGCATGCAGGTCATAAAAAGTTTCCTCTTGTTGCTTATAAATATGGATTTTTTTTTAATGCCTAACAAAGATTTTTGCACTTAGATATCTGCAGGAGAATATTACTCTAGGGAGTTATATATGGGATGGATGTACTTATCCACAAGGAAAGGATGATCCTCTTAGCTGTGAACATACCTTTAAGAAACAATTTGTTCTCTTACATGACAATATAGTTTAATGAAAATATCTCTTAAACCTTCTGTCTCAAACTTAAGTGTCTGATTTAATACTGAATTTATTCTGTTAAAACTTCCCCTTTCCCTCCTTCTGGTAACCCAGCTTTCATTCTTGTACTGTTTTTTTCCTGAAGCCTGAGAAGAAAAAGACTCTTTCTTTTAAAGTGGTTGTCAATAACATTTCATTGACCCACTGATAATATAATTATTAGAACTTTTTTCTAATAATTAGCATTTCTTAGTGGGTGACAGAACAGTTTTACAAATAAAAATACAGAGTACCTTTGCTAAGTATAAGGAAAAATCTCAATTCCAGAAAACATTTGCTTGGAAAATATGCCAGACTTTCAAATCAATAGTAATAACTAAATTACAATAAAGTGATCCAGACCCAGTTCTTTTCCTTCTATCAGTTAACTTGCTTTGACTAATAGAAATAAAGTAATTCCTGAACAGATCAAAAAAAATCTTATATTTCATATAATTTTTATCTGTTCATATTCCAACACAATTAGTGGATTATACTGTATTGTAAGAAAATTAATTATTTTTGCTGATGTACAAAAATCAGTTTCCATGAATTTTTTTAAGATTAAAATCAGAATCAAATTTAGAATGCATGTAGGATACAGGATCTAACTGATTATGGCAGCTCAGATTCCTTCAAATGTTGCCATTTGTTTTGTAATTACCTTGGCACTGATCACCTTCTAGCAAAGATGGTTTCAGCAACCAGTTTTACTAGCCTTAATAAATTCGAAGTCTTTTTGGAGTACAGTCATAATAAATAAAATCAGTGGGACTACTAACATGTTAGTGTATCAGCCCATGGGGGTCAGGTGACACAATCTTATTCATGAGATTGTATTAGTTTTTTCCTTTGAACATCTTTGTGCCATCACATTTATTCAAGTTGTGACTGGACTTGCGTGCTTTCTATTTCAAAAAGATATGATGTAAAAAGCAAGTGAAATCTAAAAGTCTACAGATTCTATCTATAAATACAGTAATTTTTATGTTAAACTGTGTTTATCTTTTGGCATCAGACTGCTCTTTTGCTGAAGATACTACTATGAAGAGAAGTCTGCTGAGTTCATTCTTTTTGTTTAAAGAAACAAAGAAACTGCAAAATACCAATAAATGCAATTTAACTATTATGCTCTGAGGCAGAACATTAAAAGGGGAGATACTCTGTAAGGTGATTTCAAATAGGCATGGAATAGTGATCACACANTTTAATGAGAGAAGTCTGCTGAGTTCATTCTTTTTGTTTAAAGAAACAAAGAAACTGCAAAATACCAATAAATGCAATTTAACTATTATGCTCTGAGGCAGAACATTAAAAGGGGAGATACTCTGTAAGGTGATTTCAAATAGGCATGGAATAGTGATCACACAGTCACAGGCACTAGAAACTATTACCATATTTTCTTCATACAATTCATAGGTGTCAATGATTGTGATGATGTAGATTTTTCAACATATCAGGAATCTTATTGAAAGTCCAGATTTCCCTTACTATAAGAGTGCTTCTGAATGTTGCAAAAGCAATTGCCTGAAGGCAACTTGAATAAACACTATCCTCATGAAAATCCATATTTATAGCGTACTCGGAGAGTTAGGACAGGGAAAAATTACCTCAGACTTTCCTTTTAGTGGAATTCTATAGTTAACTTCTTTTAAATATGACAAATGTTCTTTTAATTCCTTACTTGCAAGAATGGTGTATGTTTAATTTAAGAGAACAAAGATAATATTAGAGTCTAGTGTGCGAAGATGAATATTATTAAAAAATTTACTCTCAGAATTCAGACACATATTGTTTAATGAAATGATCTAATAAATTCTTCATGAAAGAAAGAATATTTGCAGGTTTTTGAAAACTTCCTAAAGCAACAGTAATGGAAAAGAAAGCCCTCTAGTCACAGTATAAATACTGTTCCACTGCTGCCAAAAATTCACATTTACAGTACATAAAATTGTAATAAACATAATAAGATTTTTAGATAAGCATTTGGTTATGTAGTTTACTAACAGTGTTAATATCGCCGGTATAATTCACTGTACAGATGTTTGAAATACTATGTGTATCTTTCAAAGGGAGATTATTAAGCTGAAGGAAGATCTTTGCCCTTCTCATACTGTTGCACATAAATATATAAAACCCATAAACATAAATACTTGCATATGTTTTAAGAAATATTGATATGTATATTTCTGTGTATTTATTCTGAGATAAATTGTCAGAATTTATGACATATGTCTCACCTGTGCTAAGAAGTGCTTGGAGTCATAGAAGTAGCAGCTTTGTCCTTTTCAATTCTTTCCCAATTGTATCTGGAAAGACTAGCATAAAACCTTAAAAAATCATCTGTATTTTAGCTATTGATTTTTACTATGAAAAAATAATCAATCAATAAATAATCATAGAATGGCTTGTGTTTGAAGGGACCTTTAAAGGTCATCTAGTCCTACTCTCTTGCAATAAGCAGGTACACTTTTCATTAGATCACATTGCTCAGAGCATTATCCAACCTGACCTGTTTACAGGAATGAGACACATGCCACCACACTGGGAAGCCTGTTACCGCTCTTATTGTTAAAAATCTAATTCCTTATGCCTAGTATAAATATATCCTCCTTTAGTTTAAAATTATTCTTTCCTATAACTACAGGCCCTGCTAAAAGATTGCTCCCAATCTTCCTTATAGGTTGCCATTAAGTACTGAAAGACCACAATAAGGTGTCTCCAGAGCTTTCTCTCCTTTAGCCTTTCCTCCTTAGGAGAGGTGGGCCATTGTCGCTGTTGAGACAGACACGCGACAAACGTATATCATTATAATGCAAAAAAGTTCTCCTTATTGTCTACAAGTGCTGCTTAATATACCAATCTTAAGCATATGTGTTACACTTACATTGGTTAAGCAAATTGTTGTTATTAATCTTATTGGATGTCCATTACAAGACCTCCATAGCTGCTGCTTCAGTGTGTTCTTTTTCTCTTTGCTATGATCTTCTGCCAGCTCGGGACTTTCCAGTAGCTTCAGGGATACACAAAAATCTAGTCAAGGTCAATATTTACCTCCTCCTCATGGTCTTCAGGTCCGCCGCTGACCCCAATAGGCCATCTCTCTGATCATCTTTGTG
>VYZS01039602.1:10815-21119 GCA_013400695.1 Neodrepanis coruscans | reverse complement strand
GGGATGGAACGGGCAGTGCTGGAGGGTAGCGGGCGGGAAAGGCCGCGCATGCGCGGTGGGGCCGGGGCGGCATGACCGGGGAGCGCCTTTCCAGAGGGTTTTCCACTTTCCAAAGGGATTTCCCTTTCCAGAGGCTTTTCCGTTAACAGGAGCTTTTCCCTTAACAGGGTCTTTTCCCTTTTCCAGAGGCTTTTCCCCTTTCCAGAGGGTTTTTCCCTTTCCAGAGGGTTTTCTTTTTTCCAGGGGCTTTTCCCCTTTCTAGAGGGTTTTCCCCTTTCTAGAGGCTTTTCCTTTTCCAGGGCTTTTCCCCTTTCCAGAGGCTTTTCCCCTTTCCAGAGAGTTTCCCCTTTCCTTAGGGAAATCAAAGCCATCTTAACTGCAAAATTAAATAATTACAGGGTTTTGCTGTGTTGTGATTTCTCATGTCTGTAACTTCTTGTTTCTTAAAATTGGGGCTTCAGGAGAAGCATCAAGTAAAGAGTTTCCTGATAGTAATTCAGAGTTAATGACAAGCAGTGCAGCGTTTCCAGTTGCTCTTACCCTCCAGTGTTTTAATTAATTCTGTGGTACAGAACTTCATTAATCTGCTTTTGCCAAGTCACTGACTGCCCAAAATTTAAAGCTCTGGTTATTTTATAGGTGCTCTTCGAGTAGCTCAGCTCTTGAGAAGACTGTGGACAGTTCAGAAGGTGAGAGAACCTTCAGCACCAGTTTCTGGCCATGTGTTTTTTTAGTCTCCAGAACAACAGTGTGTTGGGTTGGGTTTTCTCTGCCTGGGTTTTCTTTCTGCCTTCATTGTGCAGGAGTTCCTGGGTTAATTTGGTTCCTCAGCTCATCACCACCCAGCTCTGTGCTCCAAGAGCTCCAGGAGCTGAGTCTTGCAGTTCCAGTGACCTTTTGAAGTGGAATAAATATTAAAAATCACGTTTTCCACCTCGATCCTGATGAATTCCTTTATGTTCTTGCTGCTTTGTCCTCCTCTGCTGTGAGTTCTGGGACAAAAGTGACACATGGTGGTGTCCCTTTCCTTCTTGCCTTTTTGGGAGGGCTGGGAAAACTAATCCTGGGTTGGGAGGAGCTGAGAATTCAGTGTCAGGGCAAACCTGAGAGGGCTCTTGGCCCTGTTGTTGAGCAGCTGAGCTGCAGGATCCAGGTGGGCAGAGGTGACAAACTTTGAGCTGTGGGACCAAGAGTGGGAAAGCAACAATCTGGGAAAGGCTGGGGCTGAAGTAGGGAGAGAAAAGGATGGTTTCCAATGAGCATTTTAATCTTGTTTCCTGTAGTGACTCAGGAAGAAATTGTGCTTCCCCGAAGGAAAACATGGTGAGTGTTTGGAGTCTCTCTTGGCCTGTTGGAAGCAGATTACAGTGGGGCTGCTGTGAGTAGTCTGTCCACCAAATCTAAGAAGGAAAACACAGGTTCCTTTGTGCCCTGATGGGATGTTCCACCCGTGGTTTTCCTGCTGTCTGGGAATTCCAGGAATATTCTTGGCTCTTGGTCTGCACAAAGAGTATGTGCACTCCATCCTGACCTTCCTTTTGAAAACAGTTATAGGGCTGCATTTTTAAATATACTTCTGTTTTCTTTGTGAAAAACTGTACTTGCTAGAAGTCTGTAAAATCAGATTTCATTTGGCTGTTTGCACATTTATGTGTTTGTTGGTCATTGATAACTGACTGAATGAATCCTGTTTGGAAACTGTGCAGCTGAACAGGAGCTGTTTTGTTGGGAAAAGACTTAGGATGGAATTGCAGGACTGGACAGCAAAAACTTAAGTTTATGGCCAGATGGTGTCTGCATGCAAACCTCAAATATCTAAATAATGCCACTGGCCTTCCCTTGTTTGCCTGAAACACAACCAGAGTCTTACTCATCCACAGGCACAGGAGTCCTGAGAAATCTTGTTTTGTTTTGTTTTCCTTTTTTGCAAAGGGGTATCTTGGAGAGGGACTTGTGTGTCCATCCCTCAGGGATTGGGGAGGGCCCTGAGAGGAACATTCCAGGGAATAATTTCTCTGTGTCTTCCTGTGATCTTTCTTTGTTGATGTATTACAAGGGCAGGAGTCATAGCAGGAAACACAGGTGCTTTTCTGATTTTCTCCGAAACCTTTTCGTTTTCCTGGGGTTGTTCCAGAACCATTTTTACAGTTGAATTTTCCCTCCCTCTGCAAAAAGTGTTATTTTCCAAGTGCAGCAAAAACATTATTTCCTGGAACTGGTAAACCTTATGGGTCAGGACAGTCCTGTGCTGGTTCTTCTTACAATGTGATGCTGAGTACTAATCCAGGCTCCTTTGTGTCCAGGAGTAAGCTGGCAGTGCTCCAGACCTTGGCTTCCACTGTGAACAGGGTGAGTAGTTCTGTTGGTTGTGGAAATAGGCCCAGTTGTCCATCTTACACAAAGCCTTGTGCTTGGGAGGGCCTTAATTTCTGGGCTTTTGCGTCTGTTTTTTAATGGGATTTTCATATAACCTTTGGCTGCACGTGTTTTGCTGTGTCCTAAAAGCCTCATTCTCATGCTAAAAGAGAACTTCAGCTACCAGTGAAAGCTGGTAAATTACTGGAAATTTCTTACTGGAAATGCTGTGGTGCTCTTCTTTAATCCTTTCTGTCTTGAATTCTGGGGATTAAATCTGATCCTGAAAGTCCCCTCAGCTTCCAGGTGGGGTCCTCCTTGATTTGCAGGGTACTTAAAGCTTCCATATTAAGAACCCTTCTGTTGCCACTGTGTCTGTGTAAAATGGAAATACTTTTAAAACTTTGAGCAAGAGGAACTTTTGTAAAATGTGCATCCGGTGGTGGTTGTGATGGGAGTATTCATTGTGCCTTAAATTCCATGGGGCGGTGTGTCCTGTCTGTGCAAAAAGCTTTCAATCCTGGCTGCTTCTTCCTACAGGACCCTACTGCTGCTCATTATATGTTCCAGGATGACCCTTTCCTGATGCCAAGAAATGCAAGCAATTCTGTAAGTATTTTCAAAAACTTGATAATTCCCCACCCTGTACCTTTGTCTAGGCCATGGAAACTCTTGTCTAATTGGAGTCTGGGTTTGATTGTAAAAGAAAATGAAGTATCAGATTTTTTTCAGAATTTTCTCTCTAAAGTGAGAGATGCTTTTGAGCTTGAGGTGGTGGTGCAGCATTTCAGGTGTCTGATGTAGTACTGTGATCTTTGACTGAGTAACAAGAAAGTGAATTTGGTCCCATCAGATTGCTGGATATTATAGAAAATGTTTCTCCTCACTCTCAGCTTTGTAATTTGTGTTTTTCTTCATCTTGTTCTCTCTCATTTTTGTGCAGCGTCTGTATTCGTTGTCAAAGGAGTCTGGGAGAAATGCAGCAAAATACATCATTAAAAACTTCCCTTACTTTTTTGACAAGACTTTTGCAGAGCCCAACGTACCAGTAAGCTTTTTGCTTTTCCTTTTCATTTTATTTCTCCTCTGCCAGTGAAACCAGCTGTCAGACTGGTCCAAAACTAGCTTAAAAAGATAATTTTGTTAACTGTTTTGCAGACAGTATGAAAAGCAGCAGCAGTTGTATTTCCATTATCTTTATGTAATGAGTATGTTTCCTCAGGAATTCAATATCATATCATAGGTTCTTGAGATAAAAGTGGGAAGAATAATGTTTAGATGCTGAGTTAGTGGCATGAAAGTCATGCCACCCAAGGGCTGCTGCAGGGCTGGGAGTGTTTGGGGGTGAAGAGTAAGAGTTTGGGTGGTATGTTAGTGTTGGTATAGGCAAAATTTGAGCTCCTGACTAACTTTCACTCTTTCCTCTTAGTCCTTGATGCCTGAGACTCTCACACCTCAGATTGAGGGAGTGAGTGAGGAAGCTCTAAAGGAACGTATCTGCCTCAGGAGAGTGAAGGAGTCTGTGGACATGTTTGATCAGCTTATACAAGGAGGTAAGTGTTTGCCTGCCTGATCCATTGGTGGAGCTCTACTTAAATTGTGCCAAAAAGCACTTTGGTAGCTGGCACAAGCTGTGGAGATGGTTCTGTGACTGTGTTGCTGCCTTTCACAACTGTCTCTGATCTGGTGATGTGGTTCTCCAAAATTAATAATCCAATCTTATCCACTGCTTGTCTGACATGTCACTTTGGGGATAAAGAGAACAAAGGGTTTCTTGAACAGGAAACAGATTAAATCCTTTGTATTGATTTTAAATCTGTTTCATAGGAAGTGAAACACATCAAGTGGTCTTCACAGCAGGGTGTATCCTAGGAGCAGTTACGAAAAGCACTAAAAATTTCAGACTGTGCTGCTTCACAGTTGTGGCTGCCAGCTGCCACTTCCCTCTCCTTCTTGGTCAAGAAAGCTCTACCCTTTTAGTGGAAAAACTCTAGTTCAGACTTCAAATTGTCTCCTGTGGGGTTCTGGTATTGCCCAGGGTTTACAGACTTGGTAGAGAATGTCTTTGTGTTGAAGGAGGGCAGAGTGGTGTGACTGGGTGTGGCAAAGTTTTCTGTTGTGGCTGTAGAATGGTGTGCCCTTGACTTTTTCTCTGTGACTGTGGGAAATCCTCATTTTCTAAAGGTACCTCTGTATCTCTGGAGACCACAAACAGCCTTTTAGATTTGTTGTGCTTCTATGGAGATGAAGAGTCTACTTCTGCAAAGGAGGAAGAAAAAGAGGAGTTGGAAGAACCGGGGGTATGAAAAACCTGTTGATCTCTATTTATTTCATGTGCAGTGGGAGTCTATCAAGGGGATGTCAAGTTTTTTGTACTGTGACAACCTGCCTGGGAGATGGTGTGAGGTGGGCCAGGTGCAGTCAGCATTCCCTGGAGATGAGTGTTACAAAAATCCAGTGTCTGACCTAACAGCAACAGCAGTTGGAGTAAAGTTGAACTTAGAAGCTGAAACCTGGTCTTGACTTAGTTCTGCTTTGCTGTGCTTAAGTAACTGTTTCTCCCTGACTGCCTTGTTTTCATATTTGCCTGCAAAGACCTCTGGTGTAGATCACCTAGTTAATTGAGCTGTATGAACTGTGGATATGCTCTCCCTGGGGAGAGTGTTGAGGAAGAAAGGGGTTTACAGAGCCTTTGCTATGGTCTAATATTTCCCACCAACTTCACAAATACATGTAATTTTATGTTATTAGTATGTTTAATAGCGTTCCTGAATGTTGTAGTAGAAGTTATTTATATGTAACCTATTTAGAAAACACCTTTGGCAGTCTATAAATTACCAGTGAACTTGTGTTGTTACCAACATTGCATCATTTAATGTTTAATCATAGTTTTGAAATCTGAGAAACTTATTTCTGCACAAATCTCTGCAGGTGAATGACTCAGAGCAGAAGGCTCCACAGACACAATTCCGAAGAGGTTCACAGTCATCCCTCTCTAGATGGAGGTACAGAAAATGTTGCCAGTATTCCTGTGTTCAGTGCTTGTGGGTTGTTGCTCTAGAACAGACTTCAAGTCTTTTTAGCAGCCCTTATTCACAGTGTTACTTGTTAAATACATGTGTCTTTGCTGGTCTTCCCAAGTGCTGGTGGAAATCTGGAGATTGTAGAATTGCTCAAAGTTTGACAAGTAATATATTTGACTGTCAGCAGTTGGGGGACAGCCCCTTGCTTTGTCCTGCATGTCCCATTCCTAAAGTTACCTTTTACTTGGTTTTTTTTAACATTCAGCTTCTTCATTGATTCTAGGGAGAACAACCATGCTGAAAGGATATTTAAAATAATGCCAGAGAAGAATGCACACTCCTATTGCACAATGATCCGTGGGATGGTGAAGGTAAAGTCACTCTTCAGTGCTGGGGCATTTTATCAGCTCTTAAAACCTCACACAGTCACAGAGATAATTTATTTTTGTTTCTTGTTTTTTTTTTTAGCACGGGGCTTTTTCTAAAGCTTATGGCATGTACATAGACTTGCTGAATGAGAGGCACAAGGGTGAGTGTCTCCTGGTTTTTGCTTTGTTCTCTCCTGAGTCACAGAGCCCTGTGTTGTGTCCATGGCAGTGATGATTGGCGCAGGGGTACGGACCTCAGCTGGATCATGGGAGCTGAATGCAAACTGGAGGTTTTCAGTGCAGCTGGCGTGTGGCTGGCTCACTGCAAACAAGGTTTGCATGAGACTTTGCCAAAGACTGAGCCATGTTAGAGCAAACTGTTTCCTCTTAAGTTGCCATTTTAAATGGATTATCTTATGTTTTTCCAGCTGATGTGCACACCTTCAACGCACTGATCAGAGCAGCCCCATATCTGAAGGAGAGGTTTGTAGAAAGATGGGAATTAGCCAAGGTAAGGAGGGTAGGGCAGAAGAGGTGGGGAAGAGTTAAGAGTGTAGGGTCTGGGTTTGCTTTATCAGTAAGATTTTGCAGTTTTTAGAAAATCAAGAGCTTTGTCCCAAGACACAAATCTCTGCTGCAAAGAAAGTTCACTGGTTTTTAAGCATAAAAGCCAACTGTGGAGGAGTGGCAAATGTACAAAACCCAACCTTGCCCTTGCAGAGTGGTTTGTCTTCTGAGAACATACTTGATCCAAGAACTGCCTGGGCAGAAAGTAGTTGGGGTATTGTGTTGGGAGATAAAATACACTTAGATAAAAACTCTTTGAATTGTAATTCGTGGTGTTGTGATGGAAGTGGACTTTTGAAGGGTAACATGGGGGGTCCAGTTTTAATGACATAAGATCAGTAAGAAAAAATGATGTGTAACTATCAAAATTTCCTTGATGTTCTAGACATAATTCTCAAAGATCTATTCTGATGTAATGTAGCCTTGGGGTTTGGTCAAAGTAATTAAAAATTAGACAGTACCCCATTAATAAATAATCAGTTAAAGCAGAGTTGTTCCCTTGAAGGGGATGAGAAGGATTAGGTTGGGGAAATCTGTGTATAACCTGCCTGAAAGCTGAACTGTGATCCAAACATATGAAGCACTAAGGGTTTGGGTATTTTGTTTTAAGGAATTCCTGACTCACATGGCTCAACAGGAAGTGCAGCCAAATCTGCTGACTTTTAATGCTGTGCTAAAGACTCTGAGAAGATGTGGTGGTGTGGGCAGAAGTGTGTCTTCATTGGTGATGAAGGAAATGGAAGCACTTGATATAGGTAAGAGAGCCAGAATATTTATTCTCTTCAGTGGTCATTATATTCCAGTGCCAACTCCAGAACAGAGTAGTTATTTAAGTCAGCAGGACACAACATGGGGATTCCTGGTTGCAGGGAAGATGTGCTTCACAAGCCATCCAAGCCAGCTCAGGTCTATATTTACATCTCTACAGAAAAAAGCTTTTCATCTAGATAATGTTTTTATATTTCAAATAAACGTTGCAAAACCAAGAAATATCTACACAACCAATTTGGTGTCCTGTGGAGTGTACTTGGCCCCAGTAACATGCTTGTTGATAGGCTAAAGATACATTAATGAACAGTATTTCTGGTTTTAATTTAGAGCAGGGAAGCTTGGCTTCTTCCCCCATAGAAATGGGATGTTCTTACTGATGGTCCACTCAGATATCATCTCCCACAGCTGTAGTGTCTGTGAGGTTTGCTGCAGCATTAGGGTGAAAGGGGAGAAAAATTAGAGTGAATTTATTCATGCCTGACTGGAAGGAAGACTGACTTTGAGCTCTGCCATAAAGCTCAACCGGGAATGTTGAAGTAACTTCAGTGTTTTTGCTTTTCAGAGCCCAGCCTGGCGACATATGATCACCTTCTCTCTATATTTTACAGAGCTGGTACGTGTGATATCTGCTTGTTCATGGGATGTGTCTTGTTTAGCATCTGCTTTAAATGCTTTCCAAATGGGATTGGTGAAGGCAGTTGATTTATTGATTAAAAGACAATCTGAGTGTTGTTTGAGCAGCCTGATTCTGCTTGAGTCAAAAAAAAAAAGAGGATGATAACCTCGTACAGGGAGCAAATGTTACTCAGTCTCTGGAGGCTGGATCTGACCACAATATATGTGATTTCATGGAGTGTGCCACTCACAGGGATGAAATTACACAGGGATTGTTTTTCTGCAACAGTTCTGTGCATTGGAGCTGTCATGCAAAATAGCTGTGCTAGAAAGCAGGAGCTCAACTGTTTAAGATCCTGTAGCCAAAAATCTGTGGCCCAAGAGTCATAACTGCAGTCCTTGTTTTAACAGAGGTGGAGGAACTGCTCTGGAGTCTCTTTGGGTTTGGTTTGGGGGAGGGAGGGGGAGGTTTCTCCCTTTTCAGTTTAATTTTTATTGGTTTATGAAATGCTTTGCTTTCCCCAGTGCAGGCTTCTAAAAGACAAACTTGAAGGCCTGTTGGATTCCTTGCTAGAAAGCACTTTTATCTTCCTGAGTCTGCCCTGTTCTGCTCTGGACACCTGGCAATAGCAGGGCAAATCTTAGAGCAGATGAACCTGCAGCTGGTGTGGAGCACCACGGGAATGATGACACTTGTTTGAAATCACGCTGCTTGTTTCCATTTCCACGTTGTATTTGCAGGCTGATGTTCTTCACTAAGGAAGTGCTTGGCACAACTGAGATGTGATGTTGCTTGTCTCTTTGTCCCACAGCTGATCTTCCCCCATCAGGCATCATGTCTGAGGTGTTGGATGATGTTGAAAAGAGGAGTTTCACTCCCCAGGACCCTGATGATGGTAAGGACTTCAATACATCTGACAGTCTGCATTGAGTAAGCTTGGGTGAGAAGATACCTAAAAATTTCGGGTAGTTTTACTCAGCTTTTGCTCACCTTGCTTCAGTCCCTTCTGGTACTCCAGAGACAAAGAAGGACAAATTCCAGTGCCAGGAATTGTGCTGTGCATTTCGTGCACTGGCTTCTGTGTGGAAGTAGGAGTGTAACCCATGTGAATGAACATTGTAATGCCATAGAATTGAAATAACCAAGGCCATTTACAAGATTAGTTTAAGGAGGAACATCAGATAGCAGCTTCAGGAAATGATACATGTCTGGTAAATGGCAGGTTTTTGTTGTAGCCTGCTCTGAGTTTTCCTATTCTAGCTCTTCCTAATCCTTTTCAGAAAATTTCAGGAAATAGAACTTCATGGAAAACTGAAGTGTGGGTCTCTAGAAGGGGTGTAATCTGGACATCCCATGTGTCACTGGCTGTTTCTGCCATGTCTGTGTACACAGCTTTCCCCTGGGATGTTCATAAGCCTTTCTGTACTTTTGGAAGCAGATGCAGTTCCATGTGAAGTTGAGTTGGGAAAAGAGGCATCTGTGACAGCATGGTGTTAACAAAGTGTTGGAAGCCACTTTACCAGCTGCTATTACTATATATGATAGGCTAAAGAAGCCATTACAACACATACCTCAGGAAGCCACTGGGGAGTTTTTTTGTCATTTAAAGGACAAAGATAGATGAGGAGATGTTATGTTGGAGTAGCATATTGGGTATCCTACCAGCTTTTTCTTTTTGTCTTTGGAAAGAATCAAAGAAGTAGTCAGATTCATTTGCTTTTGTCCTGCTATGGTGTGACAGTTTCTTGGTCTGCCCTGAGCTGTTGTCAGAAGAGTGTAAACACCACCTAATTCCTGCCACACCAAAATTTCTACCTAGAATGTGAAGATCCCTGCTGCAGTGTGAAACTGAGCCATAAATTGAGCTTTCTCATTGAACTTGTCTGTCCTTGTGGGGGGAGTTAGTGGGCTGAAGTATGTCTCCTTGGAAGTTTGAACCTAACAGACTCCATTTTCTCCTTTTCAGCCCACTTTTTTCCCACTGCCATGCAAGTGGTAAGTGTCTCTTCCTTCCCACCAGAATTACTTTAAGCCCTCCAGCTGTTTAAGAATGGCCTGAGTATTCCACCCTGCCATATAAGGTTTAACTCTCAATATCTCTCTTTGTCATCCACGATCATCCCTCTTAACTTTTCTCCATAATTCTGCAGCTCTTTGCTTGATCCCTTCCAAACTGGTAACTTGCATGCCTGTGATAGGTGCATACATCCTTGTGAAACTGAGTGTTAGAGGGTTGTCTTTGATACCTCTAAAATCCAGCTGGTTTCTTGCAGTGCTGTGATCTCAAGGACATCAATCTTGCCTATCGGTTAAATAAGGTGATGGAGAAGGGGGACAACTGGAAGTTCTTGGATGTGGAGCGGTTAAATGTTTACTGGTGAGTCAAGTGCACCTTGTATTCAGCATCTTGTGTGTCACTGTTGGCTTGAGTACCAGCTGGTTGTTGTATGTGCAGTTTGGGAATTGGGCCCTTCTTAAGAACAGTGGTTGCTTAGGATTTATTTTCCGGTTTTGGCCTTCAAAGTGAAATCCATTGTCTTGGAGCATCAGTTTGTGTCAACACCCATCCAGCAACCAGACCTGCTGTGCACTATGGATGGCAGC
>VYZS01039602.1:0-10687 GCA_013400695.1 Neodrepanis coruscans | reverse complement strand
AGTTTGGGAATTGGGCCCTTCTTAAGAACAGTGGTTGCTTAGGATTTATTTTCCGGTTTTGGCCTTCAAAGTGAAATCCATTGTCTTGGAGCATCAGTTTGTGTCAACACCCATCCAGCAACCAGACCTGCTGTGCACTATGGATGGCAGCGTTGAAAGTAATACCAAAATAACATAATTTCCTGGTAATGAGACATTTTCCTGGATGAAGGATCCAGGCTTGTATCGTGAACTTGACAAGTAACAAGGTTAATTTAGAGTAGTTCCTTAAGTGCTTCTTAATCAAAGGTTGCACTGGAGACACATTCAAGTAGTTCAAACCTGGCATCAGGTAGGGAGACTGCATTTTTAGTTTTGAGATCTTGAAATGTAGTGGTCTAACTTCTAGTTAATTCTGCCAGTTATTTGGTGTCAGCATTAAGTTCTCTCATAAAAGACACTGATGTTTTCTAATTGTACAGACTTGTAATCACGCAGTGAGACTTCTCTGATCAGCTGTACGAGTCTGATCAGCACACCATCATTTGCTGGTGCTTCTCTATGGTTTGGTTGATCTAATCATTACTGAACTAGGACATTCTTCCTCTCCTCTAGGTCAAAATTCTTCTCGTTGTTGTGCATGATGGAACAAATTGAGGTTGTGTTGAAGTGGTACAAAGAAATGTGGCCTTCGGTAAGTGTATGCTGGGGGTTAAATGAGCTTTAGTCTGGAGAAATGGAGCAGCTGCAGGTGACTGAAATTACTCTCTTCCTTCCTCAGCTTTTCTATCCATCTCTTAAAAATATCTTCGACCTCCTTCAAGCACTGGATGCAGCCAACCAGTTGGAATTGATCCCTTCGGTCTGGGAAGGTTAGTGATGGCTACAGGGCCACTTTGACAAATGTCAGGAGCAGTTCAAAGTGGGAGCTGGCCTGGAAACTTCCCCATTGCTCAGAGTAGCCATGATAAGCTGCATTGGGAATTGTTTGCCTGTTCTTTTCCTCTTAAAAAGAGGAGACACTTAATGCAGGCACAGGGTTTAGCACACAGAAAATATCCAACTGCCACTGAAACAACAGAAGGTTCTTCTAAAGATGCTTGGCAGAATGATGACAGAACTAATTTGTAGGTACAATTAAAGCTTTATTTTCTTAAAAGGATTTTATGACTAACATAGTATAGAATCTGTAATCAGAATAGCATAGTATTTCTGTAAGTAGCATCAGTGTAGTACAATTTTATAGGTAATGTAGGACAGAATTACGTAGTACTGCTTATCCTATGGTATCTGATCACCTGGACCCTCTGCATTCAGGTCAGATCTTAGTCCTTGGTTAAGATTTAATCTAGCCTCAAAAACCTTAAAAAAAGAATACAAGTCACTCTTCAGTCCTCAGAGCAGGCAGGTGGTGGTGGAGGACTCCCTGGCTACAGGGGGTTGTGGGACTCACTGTCCAGCACAGTTCAGGTTTGTGTTCCCTCTTTCTCTCAGACTGGTTACTGCTTGATGTTACAGACAGTGCTCTGTGCTGTTACCTTCCCTCTTCTGTGATGGGCTCATCACCACCAGCAGGTTGGGCAGTGCTGGGGACCTTGAAGGCCATTGTTGAGGGCAGTAGTTGGTCTGGCACCCAGGAATCTTGAGGCCAGCAGGGAGGGAGGAAATTGTCTGCTTGGTTCACGTATTTGGTGCACAGGACCTTCAGGACTTGATAATGAGGGGAAGGGACCTAGACAATGGCTGTTTGCCTTATTAAACAGTGTTCATTGTGTTGACCATATTACCTGGAGTTGGGAACAGGGGTACTGGTCACACCTATCAACTGCTGCCTTTCTCTGAACAGATGTGAAGCAGTTGGGGTTTGCCAGGAGGCAAGAGGTGTTGGAAGAGTTGTTGTCTCTGATGAGCAGGGACCAGCACCCAGATGAGGTAAGGGTTTAATCCCTGTGAACAGCTGAACACCCCACAGCCACTTGCTCACTCCTCTCCAGTGGGATGGTGGAGGGAATTGAGACAGTAAAAGTACAGAAACTCAGGGAGCTCATTCACCACTTCCCATCTCAGGCAGGTGTTCAGCCATCCCCAGAAAAGCTTGGGTGTGATGGTTACTTGGGAACACAAACACCATCATTCCAAATATATCCCCCTTTCCTCCTCTCCCCAGCTTTGTCAGATGAGTGTGATCTGTGGTCTGAAATATCCCTTGGGTCAGCTGTGTCCTATCCCAACTCCTTGTTCATTCCCAGGCCACTCGCTGGTGGATGGGGTGAGAGGCAGAGAAGGCCTTGATGTTGTGTAAGCACTGCTTAATAGTAACAAAAATATCCCTGTGTTACCACCTTACTTCTTATCCCAAATCCAAAACACAGCCCCACAGAAGCTACTTGGGAAAAAGTTTTAACTCTATGCCAGCTAAAAACCAGCACAGAACTTCAGTAAAAGGAGTAGACAAACTGTACTTAAGTGCTGTATTATTGTCCCTGTTAGAGGTCTAGTTCCAGTGCATATGCCACTGCAGATTTCCAGATCCATGTGAGCTTATCCAGGCCTGCTAAACCTTTTGGATTGTCTTCAGCCTACAGAGAAACCTTAAATTAACACAGAGTAGGATCACTTCCATGACAGGGTTTGGAAAAGTAATCCAATCTAGCCAGTCACATCTTTGGGAAGCACATGGCAGAATTCAGGGATTTTTGCCAAGGATTTCTTTGCAGTAACTGGCTTCTCAAGCTGAAGAGTTCTAAATGCAGATGTACTGCAGAATTCTCAAAGCACTGCTGTCCCTGCAAATCCACCTTGGATCTTGCCTAGTGGGGATAGTTGTCCTGACAGAAGTGAGAAATCTTTCTGCCAGGAGTAACTGCTGTTAATTCACAAATTTAAATCACATACAGAGCAAACCTGGAGGGGAAACTGCACTGAAAAGGTTGTGTTAATTCTAGAGGCTTTGGGATTAATAGCACAGTATTTTCACAGGTCCAGCTGGCATTTGCCAAGTGTGCTGAAGACATCAAAGCTGCCCATGAGCCGGCTGGGAAGGAGCAGGTCCCGTTGGAATGGACAGGCAGTGCTCTGGGCAATATGGTGATCCTGCTTTCCAGGGCTAGGAGGACCCAGGATGCTTGGTATGTTGGGATGTCCTGAGCTTTTGGCTTGCTGACACTGTTGTGACTCAAGGCTTGATCACAAAAATCAAAAGCTAAAGACTGATTGCCTTGGAGTGCTAGTGGAGACAAGGGAGGGGATAAATCCTGCTGGGAATGTGATGGGGTTTTTATTTATGTTATTA
The DNA here is from genome assembly GCA_013400695.1 of Neodrepanis coruscans. Lineage (NCBI taxonomy): Eukaryota > Metazoa > Chordata > Aves > Passeriformes > Philepittidae > Neodrepanis > Neodrepanis coruscans. The sequence goes on along the minus strand of VYZS01039602.1, from coordinate 7,416 downwards.
TTTATTTTTGGCACCAAATTACAGTTGTCTGTCCTAAAGATGGTTTTGAAGTTAATGTAGTAACTGGTGTAGAGCTTCTTACAGCTGCTTATGGCAAGGTGGGGTTTGATTATCACTTCCCCTGAGTACAGCTTCCCATTTTGTGATTTTTTTAAAACTCTAGAATTCAAACTACTGATTAAATAAATCAGTTTAATTAATTTTTTAATTATAATTAACCCAATTAAAACTCTAAAGAAACTGTTTTTAGAACTCTTCAGTAGCTAGAATTTATTGTCCTACATGCTCTGAACTTGAAATACAGGTTAAAACACCCAGTTCCAATTTAAGGTTCTGAGGTATTTTATGTTAAATACAGATGTTCCCTTTGCACTGATTCATTTAAAAGAAGTGGCAAGTACCCTTCAAAATAATATTTTAAAGGAAACTTGCTACCAGCTACACTTTTTATTTTTCTGCACTTAAGATACTCCGCTAAATCAATTAAGTTAGCTGATGCAAATTGCATCTGCAAGACTATGGCATGGGATCCTTTCAGTTCTGTGGGGAATATTGTTTCATGAATAAGAGTTTACCTGTGTTTGAATGGAGGCTTATCCAAGAGATCTAATACCTGTCTGTTCCTGTGTTATGTGTTTTTTTTTAATTAATTGTTTTGTTTTCTTTTGAATAGGAACATGATGGAGCATTTCCAGCAAGCCAATAGGATTCCTGCGTAAGTAATTTTAGGTTCTTCAGGTACCGAGTCCCCCCTTTCGAGATCCTGTGTTTTTCTTACAGAATCATGGGACAGTTTGGGTTGGAAGGGACCTTTAAAGGTCAGGAAGTCCAACCCCCAGTTACAACTGACAATAGTGGTCCATTTACTTTGAAAACACGAGTGTGTGTCTGTCCCTGTGTGCACTGCTGTTTATCCAGTGGATATATTCCAAGACCTTTCTGTCTCCAAACATGCTGAAAATGGCAAGTAGGAGAGGTTATTTACTTGGTCCTGGAGATGTCATGGACTGAAGCTCTGGGCTGTGGAGAGCAGGGACACTGATGAACTCAGGAGCAGAGTCTGGGCAGGACTCTTGAACATCTGGTCTCTTGTGTGCTAAAAAAAAATTCCAATATGCCTTTAACCAAGCACAGGTGCTTCAGAGGTGCCTGGATTTCTGATGACATGTGTATCCACTCTTGGATGATAACCCTGTCAGGCTACAACAGTTTGCTTTTGTCAGGATTCTGGGGAGAAAAATCTGCTTGAAGTAGAGTGCAATGTGTAAGAACAGTCGTGTGTTTTGTTTGGGGTTTTTAAAAGAAAATTATAAAACTGAGACTTGCCCAAGGGAGCACCATGAGTGTGTGGTACCAAAGGCCACACACCTTGTGGCTCTCTGTGCCTGCCCTTCTCTGCCAGGACAGGATTCCCAAGCTCACACTGGTACTGAGGGAAGGCTGAGGTGAAACTCCTGGCAGGAGCAGAACTGGGCTGGTTGAGGGATCTGAACATCTGTCACCTCTCCCTCTCTAAATCATAGGCTGTGAGTTAATGGCCACCTCACCTGTGACCCTGTGAACAGCCACCCTTTGCCTTTGCTGTTGCAGTGAAAAGGTGATGGACGAGTTCCTGAGCTGTGCTAAACAAACCAACTGCCCAGATGAGGCCATTAAGCTGGTGCAGCTGGCAGCATCCCTCGGCCTTCCTTCATCTCAAAGGCTTAAAAGCAGAACGGAGGAGGAATTTGAACTTTCTGAAACGCAGAAGTAAGTTGGAATCCTTCATGTTACTGCTGAAGGAGTACAGTAGAGATGGGGTGTTGGAGGGGTGGGCTGAGCCTTGGGGGACCAGAATTTGGAGACAATTCTGGTCCAAGGAAATAAATGGCAATCCCAGCAGCTGGCCCACAACTTTCTGGGTAACTGCAGTGATCTGTTTTTCTAAGAGGATGTGGGTGTGCTTCCACCAAATGCTGGGTGGACCTGTCCTTTGAGGACAATAGGTGTCAGACAGCCCATAATGCTCTCTTTGGAGGTTTGCCCTGTGTTTGGATTTCTCTTTTTAAGCAGAAGTCTCAGCTTTTCACAACATCTTAACTGTTTTACATCACAGGAAGACACTGGAAAGTATCAAGGGGGACAGCGACAGCAGCGACAGCACCGATAGTGACAGTGACCGTGAGTAACTGTCCCTCTTGCCTTCCTTGGGAAAGCTGGGAGCAACCACTGCTGGGACACCAGGAGGCTTCTGTGAGGAGTGGAATTACTGAAGGAATCTGAATGCTTCTGGGAGGTGCTGCAGCAGTGCTGAGCACTGGGAATGTTCTGACTAAGGAGCTGCTTGGCAAGACGTCCTTGTTGGAGGAAGCTAAAAACTGTCCTGTTAAATCTTCTTGGTAACTTGGAACAGTGTGGGCTACAGCACGTCTCCTGTCTTTGGAGGCTGCACGAGCTGGCTGCTGTCACTGAGGCACCTGAGGGCTGCAGGCACAGGGTGCTGGGTATCCTGGGGGCTGCTCAGCAGGTGCAGGACTTCTCTTCTGACTTGACCCTGCACCAGATTTAATTTCTGTCCATCCAACTGTAATGGACTATTTAAAAACCAAGTTTATTCCATGTGTAAACACTGCAAGCAATGCAGGACCCATCACCTGTGGCGTCACTCCTCATCATTTTGGTGTTTTGGGACAGGCTTTGGACTGTAAATGTTAAACTACACTTTGTACAGCTGAGAGAGTGTGTCTAATAAATGGCTGACATGAAAGGTGGCTGTATTCTGATAATCCCTGAGAAAAACTGGTGATTACCAAGTTTTGGGACAGGCTTTTGAGAGAGTAAGTGAAGTTCATGCAGAGCAAAGCACTAAAGCCAAGGAGGTGACAGGGAAGACAAGTGACAGTGCTGTGCCATTAACTGGCCCTCAGCATTGTGCTGCTCAGCTTGAAGGGGTTTTTTGAGGTACTTGTGAACAGGTGAAGGGTTGTTCCTGACAGAATTACACTATATTCTGGTGAAAAAAAGTTACAGTTGATTATCTTTGTGAAAAATAAAACTTTGATGTGGGTGCAGAGACAAAAAGAGAAGAAGCTTTCAGGGGCAGTGATACACTCTGTGCTTCACCCTACCAATTTAAAACTGAGACAAAGCCCCAGTTACTCATTTCAGCAAGTTCTGAGTTGATCAATCTCTCTTCACTGCTGAAGAATTAGGGGAAAGGTAAGAGATGGAAACGAGCTTTGTCTTTGTCTGAGCTCTCATGATTGAACCAAAGTCTACCTTCCTGATAGAAATACCTGGTTTTCTGAATCTACAGCAGAGCAGGTCTGACAAGAAACATCAGGGCAGAAATTTATCACTCTGTGCTCTGACACCAGGTTCTGTGTAGGTATCCTGCATCTGAAAATGGCTTTTGTGGTTTGTTTTTTTTAAAAGCTATATAAATTAATAAATCACATCAATGAATTCTTACTCCTTGAAAGGAGTAAACCAATTTTAACTATCCGGATCATGAAGAACAGCTGAGCTTGTACTGCCCCAGCTGTATTTTATGTTTAAACAGGAGACTAAACAGCAGGAACAAGTGGTTGAAGTCTTGTTTTATTCAGCTGACAAAGTGGCAAATGATTAATGGCAGGTTACAAACATTATTTTGGTTGGATCACAAGCCCACTTGGTAAGATGGGGAAACATTAATTCTTACACAAATTGGAGGGGAAGCTTCCTGAAGTTGGTTGTCATGACTCAAACCCAATAAAAATACAACAGATGGTGAAGTTAAATACAGTGCCAGGAAACAAGACAGTACCCGTGCTTTGATTTAACACTTCCAGCCCCTGCCAACAGCTCCATTTGAACCCTCAAGAGATGATGGGATTTCTTTCCTGCACAGAATTGCTGAACTGCCTCCAAAGCTACAATCCCAGCTCACTGCACTTGAGTTGTTCCCAACCCCACAGCACTGGCATAAGCTGTCAAGATATCCACAACTTGTTTGGTTTCCAGGGTCATCCGCGCTTCGTTCAGCCAGTCGTGTGCCACCCTCCTCGACTCCCCTCTCAGCTGGTTGACAAACTTGGCTGCCAGCTCCAGATCTCCGTGCTCGATGCAATAGGAGGCGTAAGACAGTAATTTAAAGGTGTCGAGGTCGTCGGGGCTGAGCTCAGCTGGCGGCTTCATCTGCTGAGGGTGAAAGAGCAGCAGCGACTGCAGGTAAGACAGGAAGTACTGGTACAGGCTGTTCCTCGTCTCGTCGATCATGGCCACTCGTTTTGCCAGTTTTTGGACTGTGTGGAAACGTGCTCTGAGGGCCTCCTCGCTGTACACCCCCCTGGTCAGGGACTCCTGGGGGAGAGCAGCTGTTAAGGCTTCCGTGAAGGCGTTGTCGGAGCAGCAGGCTTTGATGGCCTTCACCGCGTTCTCCAGGGGCTCCGTGGGACTGTCCCCCTTGGCTGTTCTCATGCAGTATTTCAGTGCTTCCACGGAGAGCCACAGCTGATGGGCCTTCCTGGCTTCCTCCTCTGCCACTGCGTGACCTGCAAGGTAACTCAAGAAGGGACTCTCAGCTGGTGGGGGCACACGTGTTTTTGAGCACAAGCAGCTCAAGCCGTCACCCTCCACAGTCTGCCTTCCAGAAGAGCCACCCCCTCTAAGGCAAGTCTGTCCTGCAGTTCAGAGACAGAACAAGACAGCAGCTTTTGAAAGAACCCCTTTGGACTTGCTCAGCTGGGATTTGCTGGGTGCTCTGCATTGTGGCAAACCCAGGCCCATGAGCTAAGTTCCTAAGCCTCGTTTTAGACACCCAGAGTTTGGGTAATGGGCCTTGGACGCAACAACTTTAGTCCTTAAAGAAATGGGATTTTAGTGCTCACTCTCCACTGCTTGCTCAATTCCCTTCAGCCTGGCGTAGGCAGTGTTTATATCCAAGGTGAAGTTGTCAAGCTGTTCCTGAGTAAGGCGTCTGAACTGCATCTCCTGTTCACTGAGCTTCTCAGATAAGTTCTGAAACAGAGCAGGAAACAGATGGTTAATTATATTTACCTTCCTTTTAAAATGTTTCTTTAAATCTGTTGTCCTTGATAGGGACAATGCAGTAAATACAGAATACCAGTAAGAAACATTACTGGGGTGCATTTAACTTGTAACTGTCAGAAGTTTGTCTCCTATAGCAAAAGCTATAGGTATCTGAATAAACCCTAGGCATTGAGGCACTTGATACCACCTTGTATCCTCCCTCTCCAGCTCCCATTTCAATCCCCTGGGATGTGTTTCAGGACTCATATCCTGCCAACCGTGCACTCTGCAAGGGTTTGAATAACCCTTTAATTCCCCTGGTGCCTCTTCTCCCTTACCTGCTCGAATTCCACCTTCAGGTCCTGCTCCTGGATCTTCAGGACGTCCCTGAGGTGGTCGGTGTGTGCAGCAGCCTGGCGCCGGAGCTGGGTCCGCATCTCGCTCTCCATCACCTCTCGGACCTCTTCGATCTGGACACACACAAGCCCTTGTTACCACACCATGAGTACTGAGCTGTTTGTCACCCTCTCTGACTGTACCACATATCAGTGATGGCCAAGGGGACACATGACAAGCAGGGGCAGTGACAGAGCCGGTTTCATCTTAAAAAGCAGCCAAGGTCCAGTTTAATAGTTGAGATCCAACACTGAAATTATTTACTGTGAGGGTGGTGAGTCCCTGGCACAGGCTGCCCAGAGAAGTTAAGGATCCTCAGTCTCTGAAGTGTTAAAGACCAGGTTTGGATGGCACTTTAAATAGCCTTGTCTAGTGGAAGGTGGCCCATGGCAGGGGGTTGCAACTGGATGTTCTTCAAGGTCCCTTCCAACCCCAACCATTCAGTGATTTACTTTGACCCAGTGATCCCATCTCCAGCAGCAGAGACGTAATGTTCCAAAGTCCTTTCCTGTTTCATTTTATGTTTTTACCATTCTAAATGCAGAAATTTCTTTGCTCCACACCCCCCTTCCATGCTTAGCCTGGGGGTCACCCACCTGAAGCCTCCCACCACCCCAGTGAGCATTTCCTCTACCTCTTCTACCTCCTTTTTGAGCCAGAAATTCAACCAGGTGTATTAGGCCACTTTACCTTCTTCTCCTGTTCTAGTTCAGTCTGAGTTCTGTGACGCTCCAGAGCTTTGGCCACAGCTACCTCAAAAGCTTTTTTATCTTCAAGTTTCTGCTTCTCCAGGGCTGTCTCGATGTGCTGCTGCTCCCTCACTCGCTGCTCCGCCAGCTGCTGGTTCAACTGGTCGATGCGCCGGTGGGCGTGTGCGATGAGGGAGTTCAGGTCATCCGTGGATAACTGCCCAGCTACAGGGAACACAGGGAGTCAGGGCTGCAGGGAAACCTCCACCACTCCCCACAAACCACTGGAGTGCTCCCAGGCTCGTGGGGTTGTGACCAAGTGAGGCTGCTCTGTGAAAACTGAGCACTTGACCTGTGCCAATGCCCCCCGAGACCACTTTCCAAACCACACCTACAGGCACATCCTTTCATTCTCAGAGAGAAATTATCTTAAGTTTCTTCCAAATTATTCCCAGCTATTATTTGCATTCCCATATTCCTGTCACACTCAAGATTGTCAACACCTTTGTCCATGTCTTTACACCACCGAGTATTTTCCTCTGTGCCAGCACAGAGACAGCCAGAATTCTGTTCTCTCTTCACCAGCCCTCCACAACTGCTCATGATCAGGTTTCTTACCCAGTTTGTACCTTTCAGGTTTGGCTGCTCAAACAGCAGCAGGACTCACAGCCACATTTAATCTGCTAAGTAGTTTACTCTTTGTTCTGCTGGGAGAGGAGGAATGAACAGGACAAAGAGAAGAGGTGGCACTCACAGGACCAGAACAAGTGACAGTAACTCACCTAAGTCAGTTATCTCTGCAACAGAAAGGAGAGAGGTTGGAAGAGTTATTGCACATTCACTAGAGCAAGGCAGTCATGCAAAAATAAAACAAAATTAAGAGCTTATCTACAGTGACTTAAATGTGAGTCTAGGAATTCAGGAAGAACAGTCTATCAAGTATAAAAGTCTCTGTACTACAGGTAAGATGCAGCCCAAGACACCCCAACCACTGAAATCACCCTTGGAAACCCACAGAGCCAAATGTTCAGCCAAAGCAAGGACACAAGTCTGAAGCAGGAAAGTACAACAGGACACTGGAAATTTTAGTCTGACATTTCCATGTTCTTACAAACAGAAGCAGCTTGTAAAGAAGCAAATTCCCAAGTGGCAGTGAGAGTCAGTCCCATGTGCTTCAGTGTGTCGCACCAGTACAAAACAGAGCACCATGGAAGGTACCAGGAGCTCCCCTTTCCTCCCACAGAAAAGGGCAGCAATCACAAAACCCAAGATGCTGTTTTATCCTGTGCAAGGAAAAGCAGCTCCATCTCCAGGGTGTTCTTTTCTTCAAAACTAACAC
>VYZS01039597.1:23517-68693 GCA_013400695.1 Neodrepanis coruscans | reverse complement strand
TTTTTATACGTTGAAATAACAGTATACACACAGAGATATATATCAAAGTAAAAAATCTGCTTTGATTCAAGCATTTAATAAATCAGACTGCATCCAAGACCCAGAGATTTCAGGGAAACCTTCTATAAATGCCTTTGAAAAACTCTAACTAAGCTGTTCTGCCTACTACTTGCTGTTAAATATGCAAAAATGATCAAGCGTACTATACCTTTATGAAAAGCTACATAAGTATTAACTATCTGAGCCTCATGACTCCTATATATAATGGAGATAAATGTATAATTTAATTTTTACTCTTTACCTCCTAGTCAGGCAAATTAGCCACAAAAGTGAACAGGCCTTTTAAAAAGCAAAGGATTTGAAATAGCACTTTGGTTCTCTTGATTGTTTCTAGTGAATTCTCAGTTTTCCTTCAGCTGTACTACAGAAGAGGAAAGTAAAAAGATTCTTATGCACTAAAGTCATAATGCAGAAAGACAATTAAACCAGTGCTACCTCAGAGAGCACATAAAATTTAGAAAATTATTTTTTTTATCTCAACAATTTAGTGGCCTCTGTGTTGCATACTTAATATGACAAACATTCAGGTTTGTGTTATACATATATTGGTATATGTCACTATATTTTGTCCTACACAGTGAAAAAAATATTTATTGGGAGAATACACACTGTTCTGAGAAACAGCCATGTTTGTCTGAAGACAGTGATTCTTTGAAAGGAACTGCCATCAAAATCAATGGCTTAAAGGCTAGAAAGTGAAATTTTCCTTGATGCATGTGTTAAAGCAAGAACTTAGGAGGTCTCATTCTACATACTTTTAATGGTTTCACCCTGGATGCCAGGTACCCAGTTACAGCTGCTTTCTCCTCCTCTGCAACTGCACAGAGGAGAGAAAATGTAACCAAGAATTCATGGGTTGAGATAAGGACTGGGAGAGATCTCTTACTGATCAGTCACAGGCAAAACAGACTCCAAGTGGAGATAGTAATTAAATTTATTACTAATAGAATCAGAGCTTGAGAATGAGAAGTAAAATAAATCTTAGACACCTTCCCCCAACATTGCTCCTTTCAAGTTCTGCCTCTTCCCCCCCAGTGGTGCAGGGAGACAGGGAATGGAGGTTACGGTCAGTTTTGTTTCTGCAGCTGCTCAGAGAAAGGAGTCTTTCCCCTGCTTCCCATGGGGTTCCTCCCACAGGGGACAGTCCTTCACCAACTTCTCCAGTGACAGTCCATCCCACCACCAACAATTCTTTAGACACTGCTGCCACATGGGTCACTTTTCCACAGGGTGCATTCCTACAGGCAAAGGCTGCTCCAATGTGGGTCTCCTACAGGCCATAAGTCCTACCAGGAAAATCCTGCTCCAGCATGTGCTCCTCTCCCCACGGAGAGGTCCCTGCCAGGATCCTGTTCCAACATGGGCCTCACACAGGGTCACAATCTCCTTCAAGCATCCACCTGCTCCAGAGTGGGTTTCCTCCATGGGTTGCAGGTGGACCTCTGCATCCCTGTGGTCCTCCATGGGCTGCAGGGGCACAGCTGCTCCACCACGGTCTTCACCACGGGCTGCAGGGAAACCTCAGCTCTGGCACCTGGAGTACATCCTGCACTCCTGCACTGACCTTGGTGTCTACAGCGTTGTTCATATGTTGTTACTCCCCTCTTCTCTGGCTCCCATCTTCATCTGCCCAATAACTCTTTTTTCTTCCTTCTTAAATATGTTATCACAGAAGCATTACTATCACTACTGATTGGCCTGGACTTGGTCAGAAGCAGGTCCATCCTGGAGCCAGCTGGTATTCGCTCTGCTGGACATGGGGTAAGGCTCTGGTAGTTTCCCAAAGAAGTCACACCTGTAGCCCCATCCCTTCCTTTGCTGCCAAAACCTGCTGCTAGCCACAGAAACCAAATACACTAATATAAAGGTGTTTTTTTTTTTTATTTTTAAATTTTGGCAACCTTCCATTTTCAAACATGACATGTCTGTTTGGTTTTGTCATCTTATTATTTTTCAAAAATAGGATTTCTTCTGAGTACTAAATCCAACACATAGAATGTTATGTATGATTATGAATACACTTAAATTACATATAAGTAAAATACTTAAATATTTAACTATATGGTGTGTTTCCCTAGAGAGTGGATGTGAATTGTCAGTACCTCACAGACCTCCTTTATTTGTAATCAGCCTAAATTACTCAGAGAAGCATTCTCAAATCTAGAAAAAGTCCAGTTACATAGACTGAAGGGTCTCAAAACATGGGGGAGAATGGAAGGCAGGTGCTGATCCCTTTCCTTAGCAGATATATTTCACAGGGGCTGTGTCGTCACCACTGATTGTGAATCCTGTTTGTTCCAGTTTCGTGATATAAAAAGACCTTAAGAGTATGTTAACAGGACAGATTTTACACACTGGAAATGAGAGGGCGAGAGCACAACAGAGAGAGATCTTTCATCTTGTCAATGCCTCTTCATCAACATTCAGATCACATTGCCTTCATTTCAGACCCTGACACTCTCCTCTGCCTTCATTCTTCTTTCTTATTCTGATTCATCTCTCTTCACTGCTGAAAACGAAACTTTCTCATTTGCACTGGGGGTTGTCTCTTCTTTCAGAAAATACTACACCATCACTGTTGATCTCGTAAGTAACAAATTGCTTCCTCCTCTTAGAAGAAAAATCCTGGTCTTTCAAAAAATTGCCAGTTTAATAAAGCAAGACAAAACAACACATTGAAATGGAAGTTACATTTTTTTCCAGGTTCACAGAACTGAGTTATAGAGGAGTGTTATTGTAAATTTTAGTAATTGCTGATCCTTCATTTTTCATTGTCTGAAGCTTGCTTTCAGCAGTCTCACAGACCTTCTGTAACAATCATGAAAGAAATTGTAGCATTTATGATTGCTGTTTCTTATTTCAAAAGAATATTTAATTAAAAAAGACAGAGGAACAAAAGTGTTAGACCTGGTGAATTTGAATTTCAGACTACGGAAAACAAAAGTTTGACAGAATTGTTTACAGACTCACATCAGGAAAAGCTGGCACTCCTATTAAGCTGTGTGAGGTCTCAAATTTGTTTGTGCTGTAAAGTTGTCCTGTAGCCACATAGCATTTCAGTAGAGTACAATACTCTCCCACCAAGGCTCTTACATTTCTGAGAAACATGAAATCTTTCTTGAAGAAAGAGCCAGACAGCAACAGAACCCCCCCACAGTCATGTTAAAAACTGTTTCCTTTAACCCTCTTTCTGCTGATACCAAAGAGGCCTTGCCATCACCCAGAAATGCACTTTTTAGTCACTCCATATCTGAGGAGAGGGTCAGAAGGTTTCTGTCCAATGAACACTAATTTTAACCTTCGTGAAATACTACAATCTACTAGTAAGGTTACATGTTGAAGGGCATAAAAAAACTGATTTAAATAAAAATAAATGTAAAAGTGTAACTTGTACCATTTTGAATGGACTGGTACATTTAATATGGCTCAATATCTTTATTAACAGTGCCTGACAAACCAAAGCAAAATCGAAACTGAACTTCCTGCTTTTTCAGGATCTCTCAGCTTTCTTTCTATCACATTCATAATATCAGCTTACGTACACCTGTAAAAAGGAGCATTGAATACATTCAGGAATTTTTACCTAGTAGAAGTTTTTTATTCCCCTTTTTAGCTAAGAAATTCCTGTACACTAAACCCAGGCAAGTGACATTCCTTGTAATTTGTTTCCAGATTCTGTGTTGCATTAATCCTATGCATAATTGTGCATTAACTCTTTCAATAATGCAAAACTTTCAAATTCCATCTACCATAAAAGGAAAATAATATGTCTATGGAGAGTCAGCACAAAGATCCAGCTAGGCCAAGTTTCATTTCCAAGAATGACTAGTAGAAGATATCCAGGCAAAGGGGGAAAGAAACAAGTGAAGCAGACTGAGATCTTCCTCTGACCTTGGCTGCACATAGTTTACGAATTTTCTGTCTGTGAAGGTATAATCAGATAATTGTTAAATACAAAAGAGAGGCCTCTTCAACAAGATTAAGTACGATCTTTCATAACTGATTTAAACTTTGGCCCTCAAAACATCCTAAGGCAATGAATGAATTTTACGATTTACTTATTTCCTATGCATTTGTTTTGAACATGTCACATTTCACTGGCTGCCTCCTCACTCTTGTGTACTGAAAACATTAGTTCTTATGCTACTTGTAACTTTAGAGGTCTCATATGTATTACACTTTGCATTACCTTTTGCAAACAAAATCGACTTCGTCTGTCCAGTGTTCCTCCACATCTCTGAGCAAACAGGTTCTATTTGACTATTTCCTTGGTAATCACTTTGCTTAATAGTAGTTACTAATTATGACTACTTATGAGACGGGGTGACCTAATCATGTGTCATATTCAAGAACAAAGTTCACTATGGATTAATACAGTGGCATAATATTTCTTTTCAGTTTTGTTTTCATTTCTTGTTCCCATCGTTCCTGATGTTTTGATTGTTTTTTGAAGATTGTTTAACATTAAGCTGACATTTTTGAGAAACTTTGATGGTGATACTGATAGTTTCCTTTATGAGTCCTACAAGATTTATGTGAAACCAAAAACATTTCAAACTATGGTAGCAATATTTTTAACATCTTTAGATGTTAAAGCATCTCACACATACTATAACAATAAAATATTAACTATAAATTGAATATTTTGCAACTCGTTACTGCTTTGTTCACTCTTTTTTTCTACTAAAGCTCATCCTAATGAATCATCTGCTAATGACAAGCTTTTTCTTCTAATGAGTTTGAAAATATTTTTTCTTTATGCTGTATGCTGTTAGTGGGTTGATTCTCAACATTTTTGTCAGGGCTGAGTTGCTATAGCTTTACATTTAATTTACTATATATAATTTCCAATTATTGGGTTGCAATTTTCATACTAGAAAGAAGCTTTTTTTCATCTCTAAAAGACCCTCTACTATTTGTCAGAATCAAGCCAGCCCTGTTTTAAGGATCTGAGGGGTTCTTTCACCAAAGATGTAACATGATGTCTTCGAATAGCACCCCTTGCACCAGTTAACATTTTTACCCTTTTAGGTGTATTTGTTTTAAATTCTTTTTAACTAACATGTATTTTTAAGGTATTGTCCCTCTTTACAGTAAAATGATACTTCAGTAAGAGAAAATGAGGTTGTTTTGATAGCTTTTTGGAGGGATCTGAGATTTTCTTTAGGAATTTGAATACTTCACAGAGATTATTGTACAGTGGTGCTTATATAATTGGCTTTTGAACTTGGTCCTGTGCACTGTTCAAAAGTAAAGAGCTGCTTCTCTTCCTATGAGTTCTTTGCTCAGTTGTTCCAAAGAGCAACCGTTTATTATGTCCTAAGCTTTAATCACCATATTCTACTATAATACTTACTAATCCACATACAGTCACTGAGATTTTATATTAATATCTTTTTTTTGGTTTGTCTACATAATCTTTCTAATTTCCTGTACATTCACTGAATCCACCTTATATAGATGGTCCATACTACCGCTATATTGATACATTCTTCTCATCCAGGTATTGTAACCAGGATCTGTTATATATGTAATGAAGATATTGATTTTCTCCCCCCTTTTCCAATGCGTGTGTGTTGTCCCTGTCTTGCCCTCAAGTAAGTTATTCCCACACACGCGTGACATACCTGTACATAGAAGTGTAGAGTTCCTCATGTCATCCAAATAGCAAATTGAAGCTATTGACATATTGACTGCAGGTAACTAATAACTTATATTAATAACTGCAACAAACCTTTGCAGCTGCTAAATTGGGTGCACTGGTAAGAACAAAGTCAAGTGCCTCTGTATGCACACGTGTTCATGTAGAGAAGGGGATAAAATCAGCAACACTGAAAAATAAAGATTTCTTAGGTTAATTAATTTTGACATATATAGCTTTAATGTAATTGACTCATGAGTTCTCTGTGAGGTAGATAATTCACACAGCTTTGATTTTAGCAATCTCTTATTCTGCTTCATAACTTTCCAAAGGATATTTTTACTCAGGAACATTAAACTACTTAAATTTTAGTCTGTTCTTGTCAAAGTGGTTTACGTCTCCACAGGCAGTTTCTGGATTTGATTTTGGTTTTGTCAGTCACGCTCTTTGATATATGAAAGTTTAGTACTTAATATACTTCAGAGTGAAAGTAGCCATACTCCTCTGGGAACTCATTCATAGAGAGTTGCATCTGAGTGAACACCTTACTGCCATGCTTCTGGCAGTCCCATAGCTACACTGACCTGCATGATTTCACATTTTGTTTGGTCTGTCTGTACCAAGGCTGCAGAAGTAATTCTGCTGTGAGGGAGTGCTTCAACACACAACTTTGCGTCAAAGGCACGAAATTTGTATTACACACCCATAATTACATGATGACCTGAACCCCATATGTGCAAACAGTACCAATATCAAATCTCAGAGTGAGAATGGGCGATGCTGATAGGCATCCAGGACTACATAATGATGATAGATTGTGTACAGTATCCACATTATTGTATTGGGTGGGGCTGCTGGGGAAGGTCTCTTTCACACAGCTCTGCCACTGACAGCCACAGCTTGCCCACGGGTGGGCAGGATGCCATGGAAAAATCCCTTTCCTCCTGATAAAACCTTACAGTGACAGAAGGGGTCAGTGGCCAGAGAGGGATGGGGAGGAGGTGCTAGGCAGCATCCCAGGCAGGGGAGCAGCACAGCAGAAAGGGAGCAGCAGCCCATGGGAACTGCTTTCCTGGCACATTTTCTACCTTCTGGCAATTATCAGAACAAAAATTGAAAAAATGAATAGAAAGACTAAAAGTAAGTTTTGCACAAAGCAGCTGGATGACTCAACAAAGCTTTGCTTTGCTTATGCTCTTGCTTTTTCATTTAGGGTTTGGGTTTTTTTGTTTGCTTTTTTTCTGTTGTTGTTTTGTGTTGTTTCGTTTTCTTTTCTTTTCTTTTCTTTTCTTTTGTTTCAATTCAGATCCCATTTCTCTGTTAAGTAGCAACACTTTCATATTCATGATCGGCATTTTCTCATGATGAGAAATGAAAATCCGTGAACTGTCAGCAGTCAGAAGTCAGGAGGTGCATTAAGCGGGTATCGATTTTGCTTTTCACGAGCCCTGCCCTCTCACCTCCTGCTGTCCAACTCTCCAACTCTGGTCACATCACTGTTGGGGCATATCACTGGCTGAGGGAGATTACTCAGATAACTTGGGCCAATAGTACTTATGTAATTTTTTTCCAAATAATGCTTGTATTTAAAACCTCCAATTTATGATCTTCGATTGGACAACAGTAGTGTAAGACCTGCTGTAACACCTATTGAAGTAATAGGAGCCTTTCTATTGATATTACAGGAATTGGATGAGATTTATATTGCTGAATATTCTAAAAGTAAACAGAATCTCAAAGGAAAATAATCCCTTATTGCTGCCTTCTGCTCATTCTTTGGGGAAAGAAAAGGCAACTCTGAACTGAAACATATAGAACTTTTTTGAATGCATAAATTTATCCCATCATTTCAGGTTTCTCATCTTTTGATAGAGCACTGTTTAATTAAATAGATTAGGTATATGTTCTAAGCAGCTTATGGATGGGTATTATCTTAATTTGAGGTACTCTGATGAGAGACTAGGGGAAGAGCAAGTAACCATTTATTCTACAAAATTAAAAATGGGCAAGAGATGAGCATTTAATTATGTTAAGATAATTCTTTGCTAAATTAGGTTAAAGCACTAAGTTGCAGGACAGCAAAGCTAATTTTATATACATATATATGTGTATATATAAAATTCCATCTTTTTTAAACATTAACATCAACAAAATGCATGTGTTGAAGGAATGGCTTTCTGAATGAAAGTACCCTCCCACTCAAGTAGTAACAAGACATTTATCTTTTATACAATGTCACTTTTCATCCACAGGTGCTGTAGTGCTTTGCTCAGGCCACCTACAACTGATGACTACCCAACACAGAAGACTCGTCTGGGCTGCATGGAGAGGCAGCAAGGCCCTGGCAGAGCTCTGTACCAAATAGCCTGAGTTGTCTGACATGCTCTGCAAAAGCTGCTGAATTAGTCACACCAAAAATGGTACCAACAAGAAAAGCATGGTACAACTGTGGCATTTGGGACAACATAGCTCAGCAATGATTACAGAACGCTTATACTTACGAAAAGGTGGTGGTTTAGGAAAATGAAAACATAACTGCAATTAAGATTATAAAAAAGACTTTTTGTGATTAAATCTCTTTATTATGAGATGAGTATTATTCCCTGACTAGATATGTAGTCTTTAGAGTTCAGGCTTTTCCTGTAAAGGAAATTTCTTTTGAAATTTTCACATGACATGGCATTAGGGAATATTCATTTTAAAAATATCTGCTTCCTCCAACACTCTTGCCTGGACCTATTAAAATATATATATAATGTACAATATATAAAGCACACAACATAAAATATAATTATATATAAATTAAAATATATAAAAATATAAAATATACAGAAGAATTCAAGCAGCATGGAGAAATTAATCATATAGCAGATTTCAGGTTTTACCTTGCTCTCTCTAAAGCATTCCAGACTATTTAGTCATGCCAGAAATGGACAAAAAGGAAAGCACAGTTTTTAATAAGATCAATGCAATTGTGTTTTAAAAAATGGAAGAGAAATGAAAAAAGGTAGATAAAATGTTGACCTTTTGGGCTTTACTGAAACTGTTTAGTAATCAGATTGAGAATGAAGTTTACAGGGTTACAGGGTTCAGAAGTAGATTTCTATATAAGCAGGACTTCTGTTTGGTACTTTTTGTGGGGGAGTGAGGGCATATCTTGAAAATTTTGATTTCATTACTTTTTCAGTCTAAAAAAATGTAAGTTTTCCATGCTATTAGATTTATATCATGTTCTATTGTACCCATAGTCAGCAAGACAATGTGCAAGTGTTGATGTTTTACTGTGTTACTTAGGCTGTTTCTCTCATAGCATTTGTTAAAAAGTGGGGAATAAATACAGAATGGAAAACTATTTACTACCTAAAATCAACAAGTAGGTAGTGAAAGACCTGCCAGTCTTTGAACCCTCTGGACAGACTTGCCAGCAGGGCAAGCATGAGGCCACGAGGTTTTGAAGGACACTTTGCAGCTGAGGGATGGTATCAGCTCTTGGTTAATGCCAATTCAGGCAGATAGGATTTACTAACCAAAAGCATTATGCATGATGTTAGCATTCTTCAGAGCCACATACTCTGTCAGCCCTTTCATTTTAAATATGTATTACTTTTAGAAAAGGAACTTTTCTTTGACTGCACTGTTTCTTTTCCTTAATACATATTAAATGCAATGATCCTTTTAAAGACACTGAAGTATAGATGAGGATGTGTTTCTTACCTTGAGGGACACAATGCCTCAAGATCGCACACATGGTACAGGTATAAGATACGCTACTCATTCATATTAAACCATTCAGCATGCATTGAATGCCACAAATTAAAACAATGTTTACAAAATGGACAATATTTTGCTTTTCTCCTTGGTGAAATATCTTGAAAACAATCAAGTCATGATGAGGACAAAGGAGATTTCCTATATTATACAAGCCATACTTATTAATTGGAAGACGAAGCCAACTAGAGATTAAGTATATGGCTCAGAAAAAAAAAAATCTAAATTCTCTTATACTTGCTTTCCTACAGCTGCATTGCTATTCCTAGCAATTCCATAACTGAGAAATGAACGGAATCCAGTTTCTTTAACTCAGGGCTAAATTTAACTCAAGAACGAAGGTGGTTTGTATTCTATACACGTGAATGGTCTACAGATTTTGTGTTGTTAGTCTGGTTTCAGCCATTTTAGCAATTCCATTGTATTTTTTTCACAGCTTTTGCCTTCTACCCTTTTTAACTTCCCTTTTCTCTTGCCAGACTCTTAATCAGCCTCTCTGGGAACTTATACAGCACCCATGACCACTGTACAAGAACACCTAACAAACATTAATGCCTTTTTATCTTCTCTGCACTCTTATGAATAAGAACAGTGTTAATTCATATTACATACAGAGGGAACAAAAGGACAGAGAGATTAAATGAGTTTTTCATCTGTGGAAGACAAATCTGTAAAATATCAGAAACAGAAGGCAAATGCACCTAAGTCTTAGCCCCAAGTACCTCCTTCCTACTCTCTGCCCATTGCAGAGCACGAACAGCCTCAAGCATTTGTTGCTCTGTCCGGGCACGAAGAAGACTCTTGAAGTCCTGTAGTGGAGGTGTCTGTGCTGGAACTGTGTTGTTGTACCTCCATCGTGAGAAAGCAGCTCTTCCAAAGGATAACGTTGAGAATCAAAGTTGGGAGGCCCTCTATCCTTCCCTCTCTCTCACTCTGTCAAACAGCCAGGATGCCTGGGCTTCTAAATCAAGCACCCAAACCAGCTCTCTAAAGTAGATGTATGAGTCATTTAGTTAACTTAAAATGCCCTGTACTGATCCACAAAGAGAATCCCATGAAGTTTTTCACATCTCTTTTACTTGCCCACGCATATGGATCACTCATCATAGTAGTATCTGAATGGCTGGTTTAAGCAGTCACATTAATTTTTGTGGTTTAACACTGAATTTTGACTGCTGGTTGCTGCATTCATTTCTAGTTTTGTCTATTTTTTATCCTACATGAGGAATGTCATTCTGTTATCATATAAGGAGAGGTGGGGTGGGGTGTGAGCAAGTTCCACAAATTCTGCAACAGCTCCCACCTCTCCTGCAACTCACTGACTCTACACGGAACGTTATCTGCCTATCGATAATCCTTTATTATGTTCTCTAATAAAATCATACTCTCCCACATGCTGCTTTTACTTTTCTCTCTTCTGTTGTAAGATACTGGGGGTCTAACAACTGTACCAGTTTGGATTCTTCTTTGTCGCCCTACAAGAAGCCAGAATGGATTAAGAGGTAACTGAATGTTGCCTAGCCTCTTTGTCCCTGTTTTGGAGAGCACTGTTTACACAGGCATAAACAGATACATAACTGTATATATTTATCTCATATTGCTCAGATATTTCCTGCTCCTCAACACTCCCACGCCATACAATGGGTTGTAAGAATATGAAATGCCTCTGATCTGCAACTCTGTGTCCCTCTTACCTGTGAGTGTGCACCTGCAGGGCTAATGCTATGGAAAAAGGGCTGCCCATTACCCTGCACCTTTGTGTAGGAATGGGATCAAATTTATTGAGGGGAGTGTCAGAATTTGAGAGTTATGTTTCATAGAACATTTGTTTGGTATAATAAACATCTGTAAATTACTATTTATTTCATGAAGTAATTAACATTCCTAATTAGATGCACCTTGCAGCTGCTGTTAATCTTAATTGGCAATAATGCAGATACATTTTGATACATGTCTTCGGAAGAGTCACAGAAGAGAAAAAAAACAAAACAAACCAGAAATCTGAAGGGAAGGAAATAAAACTGTTCCCACACAGTTCAGAGAGTTCGCACAAAGAAGATCCCATGGCAACAGCGAGGCCCACAGTTTGCCTTATAAAAATCCAAGAATAGATAATGTATCATCTCTCCTAAAACACTTCGGTTCGGAAACCAGAGGGGAAAGGGGGAGAAAAACAAAATAAAGCTCAAGAGGAAAAGAGAAGCAGGTTGACCTCTGCGTGTGTTGGCGCGCCGGGCGTTCAGCCTCCAGCGCCCCATCCCTGCCCCACCCGCTGTCCCGGGGAGGGACGGGATCGCAAAGGAGCGGCACCAACGCTGCGGGGAAGGCGGCGCGGGGAGGCGGGCGGCGCCGGGGCGTAGGGAGTGGGGGCCCCGCTACCCAGGAGTTTCACCAGGATCCCTTCCGAAGGGCCCTCCCTCCTTGCTCCCCCCCGAGAACAATCCAATCCCTTCTCTGGAGCCGGAGCCGGAGCCGGCGCGGAGTGCGGCGGCGAGTGCGGCGCTGTCCATCGGGGGGCAGTGCCGGCCCCTTCCTGCCGGCCCGGTGGAGGGCGCGTTCAGTCGAGCGAGTGAGCCCGTCTCGTAGGAACACAAGGATCGTTTATGCACTGCAGTTTCTCTCGCCTCTCTCCCTCCCTCTTTTCCTCTGCTCCCGAGGATATTTTGGGTGGATTGTGGTTATCAATCAAGACCTCCTCTTCTTTGCTGATCACTTGTTATTTTTCACTGGGGATTAGTATCGTTCGGGGCAAGAGGACAACTGATTTTTTTTTCTTTTCTTCTTTTCCGTTTGGAGAATTTTTTTTTGCCCCAAAGCCCCCCCCCCCCCTTCTTTTTTTTTCCCTTTTCCTTGGCTCTGCGGTGCGGGTGCTAGGACCCGGCAAGCACCCTCCCTCGGCTCCCCGCCTCGCAGCGCTTTCCCCACAACAGCCCAGCACCAGGAAACCCCTCTGGACCGTCTCTCGCTGGATACTTGTGCGGGCAGCCCGGATCCGGCCCCCGGCGGCGGCGCGCTGGGCGCGGGGCTGCCTGCGGGCGGCGCGGGGGCCCCCAGGCCGGCCGCCCCCTTCCCCCCTCCCCCCTCAAGCCGCACCTGGATGGTACCTCCCGCCGGCAGCGCGGGCACTTTCTGAACTAGGAAGGAAGGGGCGACTCGGGAGGGGTGGGGGTGGGGGGGCGCCGAAGTCTGTATGGAATTACCTGCGCCCGCGGCGGAGCTGGCGGCGGTGGATGGATGGGCGCCGCGTCCGCGGCACTCGCGGCCAGCTCAGCCCCAGGAGTAAACACGGGGCTTCTCCGGCCGAGTGCGCAGTGTGGTGACCGGCACTCGCCTCGCTGACTGATCGCACCGAAGGGATATTTCGGGAGACTCCTGTGGGTAAGGTCATTTTATCCAGGCAAAAGCCAGGCATTGCTAAACTTGGTGGCGGGTGACTGAAATGGGCACTTTCGGGATTGCTGCATTACCCTGATGCGAGGGGCTCCAGCCGCTATTGGCAGTTAAGTGGAATAACTGCAGTAGGTCTTATGGTGAGTGGTTTTTGCCATAAATAGAAAGAAATTAATTAAAAATCTCCTCCCTCTTTATTCATACACCTTCTGGATTTGGGAGAGTGTTGTAAAAGCAAGGAGTCTTTAATTTTTCTTTCTTTTTTTTTTTTTTTAAATTTTCACAGTTGTAATATATTGACTGAAAAGGGTATGTGACAGTAAAGAAGCTCTCCGTGATGGAATGTAATTAATATGAGATCAGATCCCATCCGCTAGTTAAATAAATGTTTCCAACTCTGTGCAGCGTTCTGCTGCATTTCATCGCTGCAATGGAGGTAGAGAAATCCTGCTCTTCAAGTTGTTAAACTTTAAGGTGGTGGTCCTTATTGATCGTGGTACAATGCGCTGGTGCTAAAGGGGTTAAATGCTACTGATAATTTGGGATTACAACTGGTTCTGCAAGGAAATTATAAACCGAGGGACAGTAAGGACAAAAAAACCCCCTCAGCTTGATAATAGAGAAATGTTGTGGATGTCACTATCCTGAAAATGTCTCATCCAGCTGCTCTTACAAAATTTTTTTTCACCCAATAACTTACCTACTGAAACCTCAGACCACGTGTATGGGAGTTGGAAGATGTGCAAACAGAGATGCTATCTTCGGTATTTTATACGCATCTGGCTGAGGGACTGTGTGGGAATTCATTCCTCTTGCTTGTGGTGTGAAGCGAGACAGGGAGAAGAAGGAAAGAAAAGATCATCTTCTTAAGAACAGAAGCGAGCAAGGGAAGCAGTTCAGCCTTTAAAGATTTAAAGAGATCCTAACAATGCACATAGGCAACCTTTCTCCGCAAAATCAGTTCCGATAAGAAGGAATGGGGGGAAGGTTGAGGGAATCGATAGTGATGACGTTGTGCA
Organism: Neodrepanis coruscans; assembly: GCA_013400695.1. Classification (NCBI taxonomy): domain Eukaryota; kingdom Metazoa; phylum Chordata; class Aves; order Passeriformes; family Philepittidae; genus Neodrepanis; species Neodrepanis coruscans. The sequence continues at coordinate 54,815 of VYZS01039597.1, read as the reverse complement.
GTGCAATGCACTGCAATGCTAAAGTTACATAGTGTGTGCGAAAATATGTACCCTTATGTACTGCTGGTGGGTTCATGCATAATGGATGGAAGAAGATATGCAGATCTGTCTGTAGGAAGATGGATGTATTTGTGCAAAGACGGCGATTATGTAACTTGATTACATCAGTGGCATCAGTCGCCGATAGTGGAATAATATGCTTCTGTAGCGTATCGATCACTTAGGTTAACTTTGTAGCGCTCCCGGCAGCGGGGGATGGAGACCTGGGCAGAGGAGGGGAGATCCTTGCTCAGTTCCTGACAAGGGGTTTGCCTCTTGCAGGCTGCGTTTTGCATCAGCGTGATGCTGGCGGAGTTTCCCCGGGACAGGGAGTTCAGGAAGGAGGAGGGGGTGGCTGCCGAGGCGCTGGTTCCGCCACACCCGGGGAGAGGGCTCCCGAGGAGCCTCTGCAAGGCTGCTCAATGGTCCCATTGAGCAGCCCCGGCTGCGCGCTCCTCGGCAAGGTCACACCGCAACCTGGGACTTAGGTGCATGGCAACAGCTGAGCGTAGGAGGAACAAAACCGAAATTAAAATTGAACCTCCTCCTCCCTCCTCGCGGTCGCCTACCTCCAAACGTGTCGTTCTGCTGACCCCCCTTTCAGTGCTCAGGGCAGAGCTGGTGCCGCTTCGCCCCGAGTGTGTGAGGCGTCCAGCAAGGATAGATAGCGTTGTTCTCTCTCTCCGGATGTGCAGTGACTGCCTCACAGATTTGGCAGGGTGCTTCAGTATGTTAGAGTACAGCGTGACTGATTTTAGAAAAAAAGTATTGTCAGATACAACAGCCTAATATACCCGTTAGGTTTGCAGGAACCTGAAAGGTGGTCCATTAACACCTTTCAAATATCTCAGAAGTGAGTAGGTGAAGAGCAAAGATGTAACAGGAGTCCCATCGGTTTAACTCCGAAGGGCTTTTTTAGCAAATTGTCCACAAAGATAGTAGTATCAAGATATGCCTTAATACCCATTTTAGAATCCTGACTCACTTTTCCTATCTGTTCAGGAGGAGGAGGGGGAAGAGCACTCCTTGAAGACAGATAACCTCACAAAGGCACTGCTGAGGCCTCATAGCTCTAACAGATGTATTTTCTGAAAAATGTAAACCTGATGAAATCGTAACTCAGCTGAAATGAGTGATCTTATCATAACTGACCTATGTCCTTCCCCACTTCATTCTGAATTCATTCTAGCAAAATGCCACTAAAATACTTTTCACTTAAGAAGAGGTGAGAGCAGAGTGGGTTTTACATCTCTCGATAAACATGATCTTCACATACCTACTAGATTTAATGCACTATCAAACTCACAGTAATTTTACCCTACGACCAGCCTGAAAAATAATTTTTTCTGCTTCCCTGAAAATATCAGTATTTTAAAGATGGTTCTCCATTAATTCATAACTATTTTCATATTTCTGGAGGATAAATCTCCGCAAGCACTAATAAATCCTGCTAATGTAGTTTAGAGTTTGACATTCATAGAGTATACAGAGTAAATTGGAAAAAAAAAAAAAGGATATGAAGTTAACTCTGTTTCCATCCTTCAGGGGTCAGAATAACACTGTGACAACTTCTGTGCATTGCTACAGCTCTTGCAATTTTTAGATAAGTCCATGGCATACTCTGGTCCTCCACACATGATTACAGGAATGCTTTTTCCATTGATTTCCTTACAAGACCCCTTGTGACACACAGGCTGTGTACCTGTAACACCCATCTTAAAGAAAAGCACAACTGTCTACAGAAGGTGTTATAAAACTGGTGGTGTAAAAGAGTAGGCATTGACAGTGTGGGAATGTATCGCATGATACGTGTAAAGTGACATGCAAGGATTTGCAAATTCAGGATAATAGAGAGTTGTAAGCAATCAAGTTTTATTTATAGATTAATTTTATTGTTGTAGTTAGCAATACCCTCTCATTAAAAATAGAGAGTTTCAGCTCCAAAGCACCAAATATAGCTGCTTTGAAAGGAAACTTTCATTGCTGAAGTAAAGCTGTAAATCACTCGGACAAATGAAGAGAAAATGTGAAGAGAAATATTTACATAAAACATTCCCAGGCTCCAAATCTCAGACCACTGAAAGCAGTGAGAGTTTTGCCACCCACTCCTCGCTATTGCTGGAGAGCTGGCTTTTAAAGAAAACAGCAGAGCATGAAGAATAATCTCAGTGCCTCCCTCTGAAAGAGCAGGCTTCTGACTATCACTGAAGACAGGAGACTTGTTTTACTGATGATAGGAAAATTTGAAACATACAGGGCAGATCTTCATGAAGCTTTTACTATTCAGTGATATTCTTGTAATGTATTCATAGTACTTTCTGTGGCTATTATGTTGAACTCATGTATTAGGAAACAAACAAACAAAAAATGCATAACAGACTGAGGTTTTCCTTTCCTATTTGCACTTACAGAGAATTGTTTCGATATACTTCCGTGCTTCATAACAGCTATGATCTTTAGCAGCTGTGAATCTCTTGATTTTTATAGTACACGCTCTGTGATAATATATGGCAATTGACAAATCCAAGCTCTGATTAATGTGATTTAAAGCTACCAACTTATCTAGTGGTGCTGAAGTTGTAAAGTTTAATTATAGAGGCACCATTTGCACAGCTATAGGTAAGGTTGTGTCAGCATTTCTATTATAAACCTCTCTCTTGTTTCCATCCGTTGTGTCAGGGGTCCATGAAATAAGAAGAATTCACAGTAGAGACTGTAATGGCTGTTTTAGGTTACCGTCATGGCCTGTCAGGTTAGTAATCCATGTGTTTCTTTAAGTCTTTATATGAATGTCTACAGCAGCACCAAAGCAGCCATTATGCTCTATCACTTCAAGTGTATGCTTCTTTTATTTAAAATGTAATTAAATATGAGGTGCTGGACCACAGTGACTCAGGAGGGATCATTTAATATGTCATTTTTTTATGTGCTTTCACATTGTTTTCATACTCCTTAAACAAAAACATATGAGATGCAGCAATGAATTCTACTTGTACCAGATTAAAATTAATGCACACTTAGGTGAAAGCTCTTTTGGGGAGTGGGGAGGGAAGAGAGAAGAGAGAAGAATGAAGATGAAAACTTGTGGGTTTATAATGTCAATAATCCAGCTTTGCATATTCCCCTCAGGTAGTCACATATGGAATTCTGTCCTGTAAAAGGGGAAAATGCTGTGCTATTTGCCAAAGCTCTGCAAGACCAGAGCAAGGAAATCAGGTAGTGCTGGTTCCCTGATTTAACATTGAATACTCTGTTTTTCTAGGTCTTACCGTACTTGTGTATTATAGGCACTCCTAGGTCATTTAATGGTGTTACATAGCACACTATTTATGCCTCAATAACTAGGTCTGAACAAATGAACCAAGGGCATCAGTCTTACTGCTTTATGTTCTTAGAAATTTCACGTTTATGAGAACAGCACACAGACATAATAATCCTTCAGTGATTGTAGCATCAACTACAGCAGTTACTCACAAAGATTTTTTAAGTTGGGAATGAAGTAGGAGAAAGGGAGAAAATGAGAATATTTAGATTTTTGCCAATGCAGTAGGTATTATTTCGATTTTATTTTTTACTTTCGGGAAGAATTTAGTAAATTCTCAGTGTAGCTTCTGAAAAGAAATACAGAAACATAATTCATGCATTGAAAAGATTGATGCAATGTATACAAATCTATACAATAAGCAAGCAGACATGGAGTAGTGCTACATGATGATTAGATGGCAAGTGATGTCAGAAAGTTTACTGTTCTCTGGTCCTTCACAGCTGTCCACAATGAATAGAGCATTGTAAAAGAGGAAGAAAATGGAGACTAGCAGAATGGGTTAAAAAAGAGGGCAGAAAAGCATGTAAAATATGCAAACAGTGGCGAAGTATTACCTCTCTTCAGAAATGGAATATACTTCTACATTCCTCTTGTTTGTGCTTTACTGGTGATACCCAGATACCAAAAGTTACCCCAGTTCCCAACTCCCACTGCTCTATTTTTACTTTTTTTTTTTTTACTTTTTTCAGAATCCTTAAACTCTTCAGTTTGAGGACCATCATGTTTTTGTTTTAATGTCTGTTTCCAGTCACACAATGAGACTGTAATCTCTCAGTTGAGGTAACATAAGGTGCTTCTCCATAAAATAAACATAATAAATTAATAAATTAGTGGCAGAAACATGAGAGAGAGAATGTTTTCTGTTAGCTGAAAAGTCTGAAAAGACTGATGATAATTAGAACCTTAGAATTTCTAACAAAAATCTCACAATGCTGTTACAAGACTGCCACTTAGAAAACTAGTGCAAACGGCCACATAAAACCTCAATATCACAGTTTCCTCTATTAAGCTCCATTTAGTAATATGTGCTTGGAATGTCAGTAGCAATTTCTACTCAGTCTCAACCAAAAGTTTAGACTCCTTCAAGGAAAATGAAGCCACAGTAATGTGCATCCATTGTAATGTGAAGGGAAAGGCTTCTGCTTGTGAGGTTAGGAGTGAGTTTAACTGGCTGCGACCTGTCTGGATTTCCAGACCAGTTGTCTCAGACTGAGAATTGCTGTGCCTGAGCCGTGTAAGGGACCTGTATTTACATTGTCCCTGCCTATATCTATTTGACAGTGCACCTTTTCTGGATTTGACACTGAACTCAGATCATAGACCTCAAGGAAAATTCCTACACCAAGATCTGTCGATATGATGGAAAACTTGGGATAGAGCCACAATGTCTGCACAGGAATGTATTTGGCCAGGATGCTTTTGTGTGGCACTGATCCCTGGCAACAGTTTTAGCCCTGTGTCTGTCAGGTTACTGTTCAGTGCACAGAATTTCAGGATGGCAGCAGAGCACAGCTGTTGCCATATAGCACCTTGGCATTCTGCATCCTCAACTTTTCTTTAATGCTTTCTGGCTGTCTAATCCCACATTAAAACTTCCCCTCCCAATCCCAGGAAATCTTATCTTTGCTGATTTTAAAGTAACATAACTGGAAATGCATGGCATTTTCTTTTCAGCAATTTGTGTGATGGAGATACGTATGTTTGTGTATCAGTCTGTCAATAAAATCTGTATGTTCAGTATACACAGAGTTTATTTTGTTCAATGTCTCTTATGAAACAGACAAATCCTGTCAATCTTCTACTAGACACTTCTCTGGGGGGTGCCATTGCTGAAGGTGGTGTGCTTACACCAATGTTGAATAAGGCTGATTGGCACTGCCTCTCTGCATATACATATATATTTAGTTTTCATGGAATCAGAGAATATTCTGAGTTGAAAGGGAGCCATCAGGATCATCAAGTACAACTCCTGGCCCTGTGCAGGACAACCCTGGGAATGACACCATGTGCCTGAGAGCACTGCCTAAACACTTCCTGAAATCTTGGGTCAGGCTTGGTGCTGTGAACACTTCCTTGAGGAGCCTATTCCATTTCTCAACCACCCTCTGAGTGAAAAACTACTTTCTGATAAGCAACCTAAATTTCCTCTGATTCATCTTCATGCCATTTCCTCAAGTACTGTCACTGGTCATGAGAGCGAAGAGATCCGTACTTGCCCTTCTACTTCCCCTCATGAGGATGTTGAAGACCACAATGAGGTCTCCCCTCAGTATCCTCTTCTCCAGGATGAACAGACCAGGTGACCTCAGCTGTTCCTCATACAGCTTCACCTCCAGACCCTTCATCCTCCTTGTGGCTCTCCTTTGGATGGTCTCTAATAGCTTACTGTATACTTTCAGTGATCATTTCTGTAGTTAGTCGCTAGAGGAGAGTTGCATACATGTACACATGCACATACCTGCTTATGTGTGTGCATACGTAGGTGTTTGTTGCCATGCCTATGCATGTGCTCACAAACGTACGCAGATGAAGATTGAGACTAAGCCATAAAGACGACATACTCTAGTTATGTTTTATGCTAAAAGTAGGAAGCAAAGCATCAGTCAAATATTTGATAAGAAAGTAGCTGTTTTTGGAGGTTGATTCAGTACTAATAGATTTTTTAATGATTTGTAAATGCATCTTATTTGAAGACAACACAAATTTATTTTGGAATGCCAAAGCAGAAACATACTTTGAAATAGGTCTTCGATCAATCTCCATCTTTATCATCTAATTTCCTCATTTTTGTTTTTTTTTTTAAAAAACTCTCCTGCTGCTTTGTATCTTTCATAGGTTAACATTGATTAGAAAAAGAAAATCTTGTAAACTTTAATAGAATTCAGTAAAGCTTTGCGATGTTATTGACAGCATAAACAGTCTTATGAACTTCCATCATTTAAGGATATGCAACCCTCATATTTTGTTGCTTCATAAAAAAGAATGTCTTAAAAGGCTGCCATACCATCCCTGGCCTCTGGTTGCTGTAATAGGAAACTCTTAAAGCTCTTTAAAATCGATCACTAAAAATATATAGTGTACATCCTGAGCTAATTCCTTCTAAAAATTTATAGGTTAATCAAATTACAGATATGTTTCAATCTTTAGTTTGCTTAACTTACTGTCCTTCGTATTGCTTCTTCAGTACTTTATATATATAATAATTTATAATATGTATATTATATATAATAATGTATATTCTGTCAAGGGACTACTGCATGGGTCAGTGGAAAGACACTGCATTTCTGCTTAAGGCTGTTCACTTACAAGGGACTTTCCTTAATAGTGTTTTCTCTTGATTATGTCCATTGGTAGTATCACTTAATGCTTAAGACTTTCATATTAGCTAATGCATTGTATGTCTTTTATTTCTTTGATGTCTGATATCAGTCTCTTTCATTAGTTCCAAATATTGCTTCTTTATAAATCTTTACTAAATTTGCCCATGCTTCGGTTTCCTGTCTCTAAACTCTGAAAGACATAAACACCTTTTGCCTTTTTATCTTTTGAAGTGTTTCATCTGTTTACAATATAAACTCTTTGGGAGGATTGAATCAAAAGATGCCATTTTAGACCTAAAATTTTAATGAAAACATTTTCTTGTCAGTAGAAAATGAATCAAAAATGATAATTTCAGAGTACTTAATGCAAGTTCTTAGCAGAACAGGACTCTCAGCTAAGGTCTTCAGATGCTAAGTAATACAAATATGAAAATAGTACTGTGAGTCATATTACTGGGGGTGGCTGGGTCAGCTGCCTGTTTCCTAAAGACTAATCAGTCTTTTTTATTTAAGATTACCTCACTATTCATCTTCTTCTTTTTCCATGTTGCCTGAATTAATTTTATATAAAACATGGATGGGCATGAATAAAAGGTAGCTTTTGTTTTTCCTTTTTGACAGGGTTCGGATATAACCCATGTAGTTAACAGAATAAAAATGTTAATAGTAATAGATCTTTCTGGTTTTGATGCAGAACTTTGAGCCCGTGTTTGCGCTTGTTCATCAAATCTTAATCCTGTGCCCAGGGAGCAGTGGGAAAGACTGCTGTTGGTCTCAGTGTGTAGTGAATTAGATTTGAGAGTCTTAAAATCTTAGCAGTGAGGTTCTCTTATTTCATGCAGTGCATTTTCCTGTCGATACAGAGCCATCACCTGCTGCATGCTCACAGGTGCTGACTGCCTTTGTGAGCAGCTTTCCCAAAGGGAAAGCCGAAGCAGGGCAGCTTGTGTTTGTCTGGGAGATAATCCCAGAGGTGAGGGAATCTCGGGTTTCATGCAAGAAACCTCTGATGTTTGTTTCTGGTCTTGTTACTGGAATTGACAAGCCGTGCTTGGTGCCATCCGTTGGGCTAATTCCAGCTGACGGCTTTTGACCACGGCTGGACCACAGAGCTCCATGGTGACGCCGGCGGCATTTCCCCATCACAGCCGGCCACAGGAATGCCCCAGCCAGCGGGCTCTGTGCCCAGCCCAACCTGTCGCCTGGAGACTCGTGGTTTCCATAGCTTTGCTTAATAGAAGACATTTTTGTCTGCTCTGGAGATACTTGTGTTTGCTGATTTGGAATAATACTAAGTGAAGCAAGGGTAAACCGATTTCACACAGAATCTCCTGTCAGAGCTCTGTGTTTAATCAAGACTAATGTTAGAGTAACTCCAGTGAAGCTGTTTCATTCAGCTTCCTAGATTGAGTCCAATATGAACCTTCAACATAGATATTATTGCATTAATTTTAATGAATAAAGATCACAGACATATTACTTATTTAATTAACATAGCAAAACCCATTGTCAGCAAGCAAAGAAGTTACATTGTGCAGCCGCTCTAATGCAATCACACAAGTATACTTTATGGCTATGAGAATATAATTCTCCTGTTAAAGACCTTTGATGTTTATTTAAATGTATAAAAATACAGGAAATGTGTAAATTAGGCTTGCCAGCCATCTCAAATGCCTTGTATCAAAATGAATCTTTTAGCTTTAATCTTTGTTTGTTTTGGTGGGTTTCAAATAATGCTGTTGTACTTATACAGGTATATATATAAATGTAAGCAGATGTCTACATGTATATACATGTATGTACATAACTCCTGTTAAGCAGAGTTATGTATATACTTAACTCCTGTTATAAAGTCATAGGTGTTAATTTTGAAAATACAACCACTACGTCAATTTTCATATATTACCATTATTTTTAGAATTATATTTGCACAGCTAAGGGCTATTTAACAACTAGAGTTTCATTTTTTTTGTGCTTTCTTGTCTGGTCTGTCCCACTGTTAGACAGAAAATGCACGTTTAATTTGTTCTTATGGGATGCAAGAGCACTGTGTTGGACATTTGCATACTCCACCAAGACGCAGTGCACAAAGTCTCACCTGCATGTCTGGTTTAGACCTACACGTATTTTTCCATCCAAATTCTTCCATGCATTACCACATTAGCTGGTTGAAAGTTTCTGGAAGTCAAGGAGTCAAGAAGCCACCAGTCAAGTGAATGACAATATCTTGACGTGTCCAAGACAGGCTGCTGTCTCTGCGTTAGTTCTGAATTCATAGCTCAGAGGGAGTCTGTGTTTCATAGTAGAGGAAGCTGTGGGCTGTATATCTCATAGCTTGTCAGGAGCTGCTTGCTGTGTAAAGTGCAGATGTGTAGATGGCTTTACATTAATGCAGGAGTCAAGATCGTAATGTATATTTTATTTTGTTTAATTGCACAATGACACAGAAAAGAATATATATGCTTGAAAAGAATATATACAGCTGGATTGTGGTTTATCTAACAAAGAAACCTGAATGTGAAAATGCAACTATAATGTAGTCTAGAGTGTATCAGACTGTATAGTGCCACCTGAAATATGGAAATACGTGAATTTATTGTTTATTTGGCAGCAACTGTGGTTCTACAATCCTCACTTTTGTTTTTACTTTTGTTGCTGTGATTTTAACCTCTCAGAATGCTCTCAAATAAGCTTTCAACTTCATACTTCATTTTGATGAATAGGGGTGACTGAATTTTCAACTAGAGACAGTTTCCTGTAGCATTATCTTGGATTTTTTCCGATCAAAATTGGCACAGTATTCTTAGCTTAAAAAGGAAGGGTTTTTTCTTTATTTATTCTTTAACTGGAAATTTATAGTATGAGTTTATTGCAGGGTAGAGTGGAAAAGAGTACAGTAAGACTATGTTCAGTTAATAGCAATTTTGTGCACCCAAAACCTTTTTGTTTTGTTTTGAGTATTATCTGTTAAGCTTTAAGAAAAACAAAACAAAACAAAACAAAAAAGACACAGCTTCTCCCTGGTGACTATGAAAAGCGGCACATCAGAAAAAAAAAGACAATTTTTTTTTAATTAAATTTAGATAGACATTTCTTTAAGTCCAGAACTTGTTTAGAGGGCAAATTGTCTTTCTTCTTATCTTAGAGGGCAGACAGTCCCTCTTACTGTTTAAAGCTTATTTTTAAAATAGCTTCAGTATGAAAGGTGCCCAATTTTTGCTCAGTCTTTATCGAAGAATTAAATTAAACAAAATGTACTGTCCAGCAACACTCACTTTCTTTTAGATGGTCAGAAATAGTTAAAATACAGCAGAGACCACCAACACTGATCTCAGGATCAAACTAGTGTATACTTCTAGAGGATTCCATGAAATTTAGTTTATCGAACTCAGGAGTTTTATAACAAAGTTGTTGGGGCTTAACATACGGAATGACTGATTTCAGCAGGAGGTTGTGTTTTTGTCCATATCAGAAATTCTAGCCCACTTTTATTGTTGGTCTGAAATCTGCTGAATCTAGACTTCGCTTTCTCTGGCTGTGCACACCTCTTTTTTAGTAAACATAAAATTTTACTTGAAAATAAATCCATAGGGCAGAAAATACCCTTAAATGGTCCTGTGTTTTATGTTCTATGATACAAAAATAAATACATTAATTACCTTCAGCAGTGTGGAATTTATTTAAATCTCTCAGTTGATACATTCTAGCTGTCACCAGTCACAAACAGTGATTGTGACTCTCTTCTGCATGCATTGCTTACATTATATGAAAAATTCTATATTTATGTAGTTCCTGAGATTTCATACCCCAGATGGACAATTAACTGTATACCTGCCAGTTAAAATAACAGGAGCTCTGCAGTTAGATTGTGTGACAGGTTGTGACAAAGTTCAACTTCTTTATAGGGACAGATTGTGAGCTGGCAGTGCCTGGCTGCCAGAGAGTGTGTTAGGTGCCCTAGATTGGTAAGCACAGGGTGTGCAGGCAATGTGGAAGGGTGCTTGGAAAGCCATGGGCAGTGGTCAGCAGAGCACTACCTTCCTATCCTGTGCAGCCCTGCAGTTTACCACATGTGCTCTGTAACAGCTAACAGGCATGGGGAACACTGCTCTAAGGTAGGTATTAAAGGCTGTTAATAATTAAGAAATTGAGAAATCCTTGGTGTCAGTCAGTGGCCTCTGATTTGACTTTGGGTCAATCACATAATCCTTTCTGTTGCATACATCATCCCTAAGAAGAGATCCCTCACTCCTTGGCCAGTGTCAGGCCTTGGCTTAACATCAGCTCCCAAGTGCAGGGGAGGTTCTCTCTCCACTGCAGCTCTCTTGGGGCGGCAAGAAGCGGGGCAGCAAGCTTGTGCTGGTTTTGACTGTGATAGAGTTAATTTTCTCCAAGTGGTGGAAAGCAATTCATAGCCATGCTGCCCGCTGCCATGCTCTCCCTCTCAAACAGGTTGGCCAGGACTACAGTATTTGTCATTTGGCTTTGGTTTCCTTCTCAGACATCTCCAATGGTCTCCTACTCTTAGTTGTTACTATTTCTGTTGGGTTTTTTTCTGTATGCTTTTGGGATTATTTTTAGTTTTGGTTGTGTGAAGTGCATCCTCAAATGCATAATAGTTTTTTCAGGCATAAAACTGGTAGTAGATGTATGTCCTAGGCTTTTTGCAGGAATAAGCTTAGAGATCAAATGGTATCAGAGGACTGTTCTATACAGACCAAACCAAGCCTATCCCCTTGGTATTAGAGGTGGTTCTTGGAGGAAGCTCTCTTTCCTCATCTGTTGACTCCAAACAGAAACCAGCAGTGAACTCACATCGTGTGAGTGTAGATGATCCATGTGAGTTTACTCAAGTACTGCATTCATTGACAGTGCAGATGTATTGCCCGACTTCAATTCCCAAAAACAGAATGGGGTAATAGCACTTCCCACCTCACTGGCACACTAAGGGAACAGACACATTAGAGACTGTCAGGTGTTAAGATATGGGAGGATGCGGTGTTTTGCGGTGTAATGAGAGTGCAAAAGACAGACTCCTGTCTAAGGAGATGGATGAGTTTCCTTCAGAAAAGCATTAATATGTGCTGTATTCTTCCTCTGAAATGCGAGTTAATAGTCACAGGCTCTGAAATTGTTTCTGGGGATTTTGTTATGCAGATGGTACTCTCTGATTATCACATTATAAGACTCATGAACACATGAAGGGGAAGAGTGAAATGGAGAGGGGTAATCCAACTGAATATTAAGAGCATATTTATAAACAGATTTTTTTTCCTGAGATAAATTAGCTCACTCTTAGCCTTACACATTGGAGGTCAGTCTGTCTATATCTAAGTTCATAAGGTGCCTATGCCTCTTTATTTTTATTGCCCTTTGAAAAGCCTCAAAAATGTGACTGCCATCACTAACATGCTGTTGATGCAGGGTGTGTGTAGCTGTGTATCAGTCCCTCTGCTTGTTTATCCTTATCAGGCTGGGCAGATACGTGCCTGCTGCTCTGTCAGTCAGGACTGGGAAGGCAAATGGATCTCTAGTGCAGGTTCCATTTGGGGCATCACCCTGTAACACAGATGCTTTTTTGAAGTAATCTGTGAAGCTTCCTATCTTGTATGCTTCTTTCCACAAATTGTCCTGCCAGAAAAGGGCCAGTGAAACAAAAAAGTTTTTGTGAAATAATTCCATTTGACACAGCTGTATCTCCCATTTGTCTGCACTCTATCAGATCATGTTTGTTCAGCAGATTTCAATTAAAGGTGTTAGTGCTTTTAAAGGCCAAGCTGGACTTCTTCCAAAGCAGATTTTTTTATTTTTCTCTCCATATAAAGCTGTATAAAATGTCTTTGTACAGACAAAATGTGCATCTGCCTAAATTCTTAGAAAGCTTTTATGATTAAGTTGTGGAAGAAATTCTTTTACCTTCTCCTGTCTGAACTGGCAATAGTGTATGCTCTGGGAGGAAGCAGACATTGTAGTTAGGGTTTGGTTGGGAATAGCGATTTTAATGTTGGTGGAGGAATTATTATTACTTCTTTCTATTACAAGATTGACCATAATCGCCCACTTTCCATTTCCCTTTGTGTTGTGCATGCTCAGAACCCATTCCATACATTACAAAAGAGAGAAATTGGATAGGGGCAGCTTGGGAGCACAAGGTAATAACGAAACCACATTGGAAACACTTGACAGTAGCCATCAGCTACCGGTTCCTTCTCAATTTTTCATAGGCATCACAGTGGAGAAGGGATTTGAAGGAACAGAGGATGGAGTTCGTTGTCTATTTAGTTTGCTTGAATGATTGAGGAGGCTATAAAAAGCCACCTCAGGCTTAATTTCATAGCAGCCAGTTCTCACAAATTGTCTGTTGGAAGAGCACAAAGCTTCTGCAATGCCAAGCCACCTGTAGATGTCACTTAAGAAAAAACAGTTCCATTTTCATTGCACTGTAAAACTTGGTAGTTCTGTAAGGTGATTTTAGCTATGGAAGAAGAAATTTCTGCAAAAATTTCCATGAGCTTTTCAGAACTCTGTATAATAAATATTTACCTCATCAGTGAAATCACACTATTTTAAGTTTGGAAAACAGAAAACTAAACTACCACTAAAAAGGAAGTAAGCATAATTTTATATTACACAGTATTCGTAGTATTTAAATAAAATATTTGGGCTCTTAGTTTGAATNACATAATTCACATATGAGATATATTTAATTCCTTTATTTCTGTCTAGTTATTTCCACGTAAGTCAGGACATTGTTGGAACATAGTATTACCCACCACATGAATTTATAGGTGCATGTTCCTGGTGCTACATTAATTTTTAATCAAGTACAATAAAATTGTTCAAGAGATGAGTGATTCCTGGAAAATGTTATCTTTATATCTGTTTTTTAAGATTTATTTTACAATGATTCATAAACTGTAATTGTCAACTGTTTTGTAAATCCTGTCATTTGATACTCAGGATATATTCCAGTCTTAAATATATGAACCCGTTCTTAGGAATAGAGGACAGGGCCTTATTGTTATGCAGTTCCTACTCCCTCTTAAAACAGTTTTCTTTTAGGTTTGTCCTTCTACTCTGGTTTCTGCTTTCAAGGCCAAAATAATTGCTGGACAGCTCAGAGTCAGTGCCCTTTAATTGACATGGCTTTTCTTCTGACTCATGGCTGTTCCTTGATGGTATACAGAAAGCAGTCATAATTTCTGTTCTAGTTAGACTTCTGTTCCCCTTATGTGCTTTAGCAGCTGTCTTTGCACTTGTGATCTGGTTTCATCTTTTAGAGAATACTGGCCAGAACCTTCCGCATTATGCCAGATTAGGTCTTGCTAGTGTCACATGCAGTAGCTCTCCCACACACCTGTCTTAAAATACAGATGCTAAATTTGCAGCTGTTGAGTGATATGTCATTCTGATTTATCGCTTAAAGTATTATACTTATTACATAAAAGTTTTCTGACATCCAGTGTGTTACAGTGTTCTGCTTCACATGGGTCTATGGCTGCTCCAGCTAGTCTGTAATACTTTACCACTCTAACTAAAGTAAGTATATAATGCTGAGAATCTGCCTAGAGTCTGAACAGTAGCCAAAAGTATTGCCCTCTCTGCTCTTATAAGTGTCCTTAACATTGGTCTTTCTTCTGGCAGTGGAGGGAATGGCATTCATTGTTCATAGCTTAAGCCAGCTTAAAAAAATCATCCCAGTACCAGAAGGACAGACTATTACAGTGCTATTTCATAGCATTTGTTATACAAGACATCAAGGTAACTACTAATACATAGGTATGTAAGACTGAACAGGTCAGTTTTACTCATGGAATATGAGTACATTCACTTAATCACCATAAGTAGTGATATATGTGAAGCCGAGACCTCACTGAATATATCTTACCTTATCAAGACACTGCATTTCTCATTGGTTCCTATAGTTATCAGATACTATTTAAAAATTCCCTCCTCTTGGCTGTAAAACCATGCCAGCAAATATGACATTTTAATGCAAATCACAAATGAAGCTAAGAAAAGTTTTAATTTTTTTTTTTTTATTTCAGACTTAGAGCAACTATACATGGCATATGTGTAGAGAGGCAGTACTCAGATACTTCATTATTAAAAAGTCAAGAAATAGAAGAACAATCCACCTGGCATAGGAAGAGTATTAGCTTCCAGAAAAAGGGTTTCTAGGAAAGTCATGTGGTGGTAAGTGCAATATCAGCATGATTTTAAATATAAAAAAAACAAGGTTTGGCTAAGCTTAGCTAGGAGTAATGTAAGTGAGTTTTATAGAGCAATTGTGGCAAACCCTGTGTTTGGTATCCTAAATATTTAGTTTGTGGTGCCTAAGCCTTCTGGCCAAATCATGTACCAAATTTTCATGAAAAAACACTCCATCTTACATGCTTTAAGCTTTACTGAGGATGTAAAATGACAGTATAGCAATTGTGAAATAGAGTAATCAATGACAATGACATCTGTCCTACACAAGAATAAAACTACATTAGGAACCCCCAGTCCTGATAATATCAATCAAACTTGCATAACCAGTGTTAAAAATGCAGTTATGTTATGCACTTAGTGTTTCAGAATGGCCTTTAAGTATAGGAGTGAGGCTAGGAGAGGGTATCAGATAATTTTAAATTGTGCGGTTTAGATGCCAGAAACCATCTGGAGAAGCAGCCATGCTTGTAGTAGTGAATACAACAGAGCCATGGACCACATCCTGGCCCTGATGTCAAGTGATGAGACCAGGCTATATTTATGCTCTGTAATTTATGGCCTAAAGGGGTAATCCTGTGAGAAAGGCTCCTGTTGCATCATTATTGGGTTTTGTGAGGGGTTTTGTTCATTTTTTTTCAGTTGAAGATGTTGGACATTATAGCAGCTCGCCAGACTGGTGTTTCCACAGCATGAATAGATGGATTGTGTATTGTAAGGGGATGACGTTCAGGGATCTTTGTGTGCAAGCCCTTGTGGGATGTTGGTAGGGGAGTCTGTAGGGCAGAGGGACTTTCATCCTGACTAACACCTGCCTGGTGCTAACACCTGCACCCTGCCCTCCTCATTTTCCCCAACCCACAGCTATGCTGGGGAGTGTGATAGCAGGGAAGCAGTAGGAATTCTTGCAGATTCAGTGCTTGAGCTTTCTTCCTAGCTTTATTTCATTTAGTACTGGTGCAGCCAGGGAGTCTAGTTGACTGCAGAAATGTAATACACAGTTAGTTTTAAAAGGACTACAGAGCACCAACCCCATAGCACTTACATATCAGATGTTCCAAGCTAATAACTCCCAACATGATATAATTAATTAGAATAAAAAAAGCCCCAGAAATTATGATGTGCCAAATTATGATGTGCCACAGAAAAAGAGCAGGAGAAATCAAGGGCATTACGGGCATGTCCTAGTATATATATGTGGTGCAATGGTGAGAATAGTGACATAAAATTATTAAAGTAAATTAAGAAGCTTAAAAGAAATTACTAAAGCTATAATATAGGAACAAGTCCCATGTTGCATAAAAATGGTATAATTTTTCTTCATTAATAGGTAAGATGGGAAAGGACAGATAGGAAAAAGCAGTCCAGAAACAGTACATTGTTAGCTACATCAAAGGAGTGCCAAATTACACACATCTAGATGGGAAGCACCTTCACAGGCCCTTCTGTGTCACCATTAGGCATGTAGCAAAAATTGCACTTCTTAGTAATCTGAGATGTGTTTATTCAGCTAGGAAAGGTGTATTCATCCTGGCACAAGATGCAATAATTACCCAAGGAAGCTGCAGGAGAAGGAAGTATTTCTTTAAGGCTGCTGTTGCAGAAGTGTGGAGGAGCTAGCCAGGGATGAAATAGTATTTCCAGAAGAGGAAGGCCATTGATTTTTCAGGCTTATGTCTTCTCTTCCTCCCCTTAGCTAAAATTGTTTTGCTAATAGTAATACCTCCATGCCAAGTGAGTCTCCACAGACACCAGTTGAAGAAAAATGACAAGATGTTTGTTAAATTTTATTTCGGTCTGATTTTATTTTGCACTGCAGAAATTAATATTGTGCATTTATTCAAGTTAATAAATGTGATCTTATCATATTCATTACATTTACACATAATTTTGAATATTTTCAAGGTAAACAACATCCACATTTCCATATCACTAGAGGAAACAAACTACATGAAGAATACAGGAAATTAGTATGTTTCCCCAAGTAGTAATTTCATAATATTTATTTTCCAGTTTGCACAGATGAGAGAGGATTTATATTGCTCAATGAAGTAAAGTTTAAACCACTCTTGTATACAAAAAAGTGTAATGTTATATTGTAGATGAAGTGTGATGTTTTCTGTACATGAGATTCCAGAGAGAATTAACGCACTTCTCTCTCAGAAATAATTTCTTCAAAATTCACAAAAACAAAGAACAGAGCACTCTGAAGAACAACCAGGAAAAAAACAACAAAACCAAACAAACCTGTCTGTTCTTGTGGGTGGGTGGGTTGACCCTGGCTAGATGCCAAAGCTCCTCTGTTACTCTCCTCCTGAGCTGGACAGGAGAGAGAAAATGAAATGAAAAGCACATGGCTTGAGGTAAGAACAGGAAGCGATCACTCACCAGTCACTGTCACAGGTTTTCGAAACAGACTCAACAGGGAAATTGAATTTATTACCACGTGAATCAGAGTAGGATGATGAGGAATAAAAACAAAGCCCCTCTCTTCTTCCTGGGCTTACCTTAATTCTCGATTTCTCTGTCTCCTTCCTCCCAGTGGCACAGGGGGACAGGGAATGGGGCCTGTGGTCAGTTCATCACACCTTGTTTCTGCTGGTCCTTCCTCCTTACACTCTTACACTGTTCCAGCATGGAGTTTCTCCCATGAGAGACAGTCCTCCATGAACTTCTCCAGTGTGAATCCTCCCCGTGGACTGCAGTTCTTCATGATCTGCTTCAGTGTCAGTCCCTCTAACAAGGGGCATTTCTTCAGGAGGAGACTGTTGGGGTATGGGCTTCTCTCTCCATGTGTCTGCAGGTCCTGTGGGCTTCCCACATGATTACAGTCTTCTTGGGACATCTACCTTCTCTTGGACTGCAGGTGGATCTCTGCTCCACTATGGACCTCTTGTGCTGCAAGAGGACAGCCTGCCTCACAGGCTGCAGGAGAATCAGTGCTCTAGTGCCTGGAGCACTTCTCACTCCTCCTTCTCCACTGACCTTGGTGGCTGCAGGGATGTTGCTATCACATATTCTCATTCCTTTCTTCTCTGGTTGCTGTTGTACTGCGTTTTTCTTTCCTTTCTCTAAATAAATTATTCCAGAGGCGCTACCACTGTTGCTTATTGGTTCGGCTTTTGGCTCTGTCAGACAAGGGGGAAGCTTCCAGTAGCTTCTCAGAGAAACCACCCCTGTAGCCCCCCACTGCCAAAACTTTGCCACGCAAACCCAAAACAGATGGGTCAAAGCAAATGTTGCTATGGGTTGGACAGTAATTAAGCTGAATGTCAAAAAAAGTTCTCAGTTATACTGATTGCACTGGGCTCTGTCTACCATAAGTACTTTGGTTTGAAGCAGAAGCACAGTCTTGGAGGAAATTCCTTGGTTGTTCCCACTTCCCACATGTTGGTTCAGTTTCCGGGGCAGCTTTTGAATCATGTGAAACAGGTGGCCTTGTAGAATGGAGCATTGTTGGCAGCTGTCTCCACCTCTGAGCAGAAGGGTTCAGGTCCCTGTTGGACATACCTGGATCAAATCCCCAGACTGAACCTCTAAGCAGCCTCGAGCTTGCTTCATGGGCCAGATTAAATCTATTCTGAAGTGCAGTATACTACACAGTTTAGATATTGGAGCTTCCATGCCATGTGATTTGATGTAATTATTGTTTCACTCTTTTTGCCAGAACTAGCTGATACGGGAGACTTTTTGGTGGAATTTATTTTTAATTGTTGGGAAAAGTGGGAAAAGCCCAATGATATGAAACCAAAATAAGTGAATAATGTGTAACCAGAAAAAGTGAATAGTGGTAACTGCATGAAGGATATCATACATATGTGGACTGGTAAAATAAAGTGAATTTAGTTGAATGAAGAACCAGTTTTAACTTTTGGGAAAAGATTAGCTTCCTAGTAAAAATGAAAATGAGTAATAATTACCAAATGTTTTACCATTCACATAATCCTGTAAAACCATCTGTCAACAAATTAAATAAAATTTCAACAAAGTACTGCCATGTGGGCTAATCTTTTTTAAGTGCTCAGCCTGAAGTTTTTTTCTGGAGCTGCCATTGCTCCTGTTGAAACAGGAACATCAACTGTGGGCATGCATTTTCCAGCCTCCCCATCCTGCCCTTGTAGGTTAAATGAGGTTTCTTCTTCTACGGATAGTTTGTAAATCTGACAACCAAATTTTCTTAAGCAGGATCTGGTTTGTGAATTTGACCCAGTTTTGCAAATAGTTTTAAAAGTGCTGAAGTTACACTTCATCTTAAGAAGAAAAGAAAGAGAAAAAATTGAAAATAGGAAGATAAGCTTTACGCATTTCATAACACTATTTTGTCAGGTTTTGTAAGAAATTCATTTTATAATACAGCCCTTTAATCTGTAACAAGATTAAAAGTAATTGTTTTCCCATGTTCTGCTTTCCTCTGAGGGTGATTCAGTACATATCCCATTGTTTGTGTAGTATTGCATTATTTAGTAAAATCCTCAGATATTGAACAGCTGTTTGCTGGTTTTGACCTGCTACGTTATAGTAACAGCACTACAAAGACAACAGTTTTTAGCAGCTATACATTGTGTACAGCTGAACTACCATGTTTTCACTTAATAAGTTACTTGCAAAATTGTGTCTGCTTGTATTTGTTTCTGACTGTTTTTAGGGTAGCACCATTTACTAGAATCTATGAAGACCTAAGAAATTTTTGAGGTTTGTATGCAGTTATATAACTTTGCATTTATTTGCATTATACATTTTATATCCAAATTTAAATTTGGAGTTCTAAATTGGTCTGTAGATTAGGTTCACATGAATTTAAGAATTAATCAATAGTCAAAGCTGTCTTAATAGCAAATGATGTCGTACTAGTAAAAATACAAAGTGTGTGTTAAATTTTACATTTACTTCAATAAACGTATATTACATATATGCTTTTTTTAAAAAAAAATGGCACTTGTTCCTGTTATTATAATTGCAGTAATTACCTTATTGAATGTCAGAGTCCAGATGCAGTTATATAACTTAATGCTCTTCTGTGCAGAGGAATTTATTGACATGAATTCTGTTTACTATTTAATTCTAATCTATTACTTGTTTTAATAATTTGTCGTTACTTTACTGAAGGGAAGAGATGTTAGATGAGAAGCTGGAAGATGGCAACTTGCGGAGACTTTGCCAGCTGCATAGACCAACAAGGCTTACTTTATTATTGCCTTAATAAAAGCTATTGAGCCGTGAGTACATAGTGGTTTCTGGGCACCTCGTACCCAGTGTGCATGGGGACATCCGATTCTCCCTTTAAGTGGCCTGTTCACTGACACTTGATTTCTCCAGTCTGCTTTTCCTTGCTTTCCCAGCCATCCTGTAGTCTCACTAAACAAATTTCTAAGCAACTACTATAAAACTCTTCCAAAATATAAAAACATACAGAAGGTGGATCCTGCTCCTGCCTACTGCTGAGCAACCTGAGTTCCCACGCAGACCAGCAGGAAAGTGGTGCACCTGACAGGAAAGAGATGCATTCAGCCTGTTGAGGATTTAGGCAGGAGCTTGTGTGAGTAGGCCTGAGTTTAACACCCCACAGCCTCTTGCTGAAAATGAAATTTGCACTTGTGTTGAATAGCTCCAGGAGCGAAAAAAATCTGCAAGACTGTTGCTTGCTTTCTTTTTGTTTGATTTTTAAAGAAGATTTTTCATTAGCCAAACTGTATTTGCATTAGCCAGAAATACTTAAATTTACCTGGATCATAAACTCCTGAGCTTTTTGTATTGTCTTATCATATTTTTTAGTACTCCAGGGTCTTGGGATCTCCGGTATGATGTATTTCCAACTAGGAA
Source organism: Neodrepanis coruscans (assembly GCA_013400695.1). Lineage (NCBI taxonomy): Eukaryota > Metazoa > Chordata > Aves > Passeriformes > Philepittidae > Neodrepanis > Neodrepanis coruscans. Next base: position 34,100 of record VYZS01039597.1, on the reverse strand, counting down.
GCTTAACGATGACAACCATTTTAATGAGTTAATTCATAGTAACAAAAGAAAATATTTAAGACTATTTTATACAAAAATAAGAAACAAAATTGAACTACATGAAGTTCTTGTGGTATAAAAGTGAAAACAAAATATTCAAAATAGTTCTCATGAGTAGTTTTTTTTTTTTTTTTTTTTTTTGTTTGGTTCAGGTGGGAGGGGTGGGGTGGGGAGTTGCTGATGTTTGGGAGGTGTCCTTGTGTTGTTTTGATTTGTTTGAAATCTCTTTCAAAGTAGTTTGAGCCTGGGAGGTGTTGGGAGTATCGGCACATGGACTGAGGGTGTTTGNTTTTTTTTTTTTTTGGTCTGGTTCACAAATGAAAAATGTAGAATCTGTGCTTACTTATTTAATAGCCATTCAGAAAAACCTGTACTTGATCAACATTCTTGCAGAAGGTTGATTAATATTCATTGTGCTTTACAATGACTGATCTAGAAAGAGGTGATGAATAGTTCACAGTCCTTAAATAAAAGATAACACTGTAGCAGTCTGAACTTAAGTAGCCTGTCATGGTTAATAATTCCTAGTTAACTCTTTTTGATTTTTAACTGTAGCTGAGGTTGACTGTAAATGTGGAGTAGAAGAAGGGATTTTGTTGTTGTTCATATATGTAAAAAAGAGATGCCAAGTGCTCTAGCTTTCTTGCAACAAAGCACATGCTCAAGTCATTAAATGGCTTCACTCAAGCCTTCAGTGATTCTTTGTGGTTAGAGTTAAGTAGATGAAGAATGCTTTTGCTGGATGAATATATGAATAAAGTTATCAAAAAAATCACACTCCTAACATATTTCTTTGCATAGTTAGTATATGAGACTAAGCTTGTTTTATTTACTGCATTAGGGTGGGCCATTTGACAGAATGCCTTCAGCTTCTTTGATTTTGCTTAGTCAAGGATGGTGGTGGTTCCCTGTTATTATAACAAAACAGAGGTAGGGACTTGCAATATCTGATCCTGGAGAAACTTTTTTTTCTGTATTTAGATTGGAAAGACCTTGTAAAAGACTTTTATCAAATAGTTCTTACATTTTATATTAACGTTGCATTTTAGGTTTAAGGCGATCTGTTTATATTGTCAATAGTGTACAATTTATATTATTTTACAAGTATTATTTTTCTTTGTATAGCTAATGGAAAATGAAAATATATCACCCTTAATAGGATGTATGAAAATTTGTGGAGACTTAAATTCTGTAAAATACAGAGTTTATTTTAAATTTTGTTTTGAGACCTTAAAAGGCAGCAATTTTGCTGATTTTATCTGGGTATGTCTTTTTTTTCTCAGTACTAAGACTAGCTGCCATAGAGTAATATATTTAAAAAAGAAAATATAATTAAATTTAAAATGGATTAAGATTAAAAGTAAGTTTTGAATGGCAGCCCTAAAGAAAAAAAAAAAAAACACAAATGCTTCTTGCATTGGGAAAAGTATGAATTTCAAGATTTACTATTGGAAAATGAAGTAAATGAATACTTTTTGGCTGATGGGTTCACAGGTTCACATATTCCACACATTTGTATGTCCTGCATTTGATTATGATAAATTTTTAAGGCTGAGTGTAATTTTTTTTTTTTTTTTCATTTCATTGGACACCCAGAAGGTTCAGATGGTAAAGAAATAGAACATCTAATATTAAAGTGCAATCCATAGTGCCATGATTAGTTAATTTTAGGAAAAATGATAATATGAGATTATATTCTTTATGAAACAATCTCCCTTCACACAAACTGTAGCTGAAGTGTTTTAAATGGGAAAGAGGGCGTGCTTCTTGCTCTCATTTATGATGTCTGATTGTATCTTAACTCTTTTGCACAGTAGTGAAGTAATGCTGATTAGGAACTAGCAAACTTAATCAGTTTGATTTTATTTGAAAGTATCCCAGTTGTGTATATCCCATAGTATCTTTCAGATAGGGCAAATGATTTTTTTTTTTCTGGTCCTTTAAGAAAATCTGCTTTGATCTATGACCTTTAAGATACCTTAAGCTATTATGTAAATAGCAATGAAACTTTTTTTTTATTTACATACCTTTATAGGATGGGTTTTTTCACTTGTGTATCCTGTTATTAAAATCTTTCAGGACACCTGCAGTTAGTTCTTTATGCTGGTTTTAGCATCTCTATGGTGCACCTGTTTGCCATACATGTATCCAGATGTATCAGTCTTTGGTATCACATTTGCTATGAAGACATGTCTCTTTCCAGAGAAGTAGTGAGGCAGTAAAACAAGGTAATGTAAAGCAGAAGAAAAAGTGAAGAAACGAGGACCGTGCTGTGTGTGCCTTCTTCACGCCCCTTGACAGTGGGACAAAGGAAGGGCTAAGGGTAAACAGTGCTGTGATCTGAGCTGGAAGGCTCAGTCCTCCTTCCACCCATGAAGGAGCATCCCCAGAAACTCCCTGGAGCTTCCTTTTAGCATGCCAGATGATTTTGGAAACAAGTAGTGCTGTTTTATTTAAAACAAAAGACAGTGTCTGTTATATGTCATCTATTTATAGTTTTGGTAAATATGCTTACCTTTTCTTTGACATCTTTGAAAAACAGCAAGGATCATTACTTGTCGTGGGTCGGAGAATGGAAATCGTTTCTCCCCTTCCCGGCTCGGTCCCGTTTGGAGCCCCGTGGGCGGCATCCGATGAGCTCTCGCTGGCCTGTGGGGTGTTCGGGGGAAGCCCCGGCCCCGAGCGGGAAGGGCCGCGGTGGCGGCGGTGGATGTCAGGCGCACCTGCGGGCGGACGCTTCCCCGGGTCAGCAGCCAGGGGAAGCACCTCCGCAGGGGGGGGACATGCAGGTCATTTCCCTCGCCCCGGGGCCAGGTGCCTGGCTCTCCGTGCCTTCGCGGCGCCGGGGGCCCCCCTCTTCGGGTGTCGGAACCCCGGGGTGGGAGCCGAGGGGGGCCACGGAGCCAGGGCGGGGGTTTGGAGACCCGAGCCAGGCACGGTGGCTTGTGCCTGCGGTCTGAACTGTGGGGAGGCTGAGCCCGGCGGATTGCGTGAGCCCGGGGTTTCTGGGCTGCCCGGTGCCTTGCTGAGCGGGTGTTGCGAGGCGTCCAGTGTGGTGATGCAACCGACCACGGAAAAGCCAGCGGAAGCGGCGCAGGCCACGAGTCAGAGCGGCGACCGCGCGGAACGACTGCGTGGCCGGTGGTGTGTGGCGGCGGCGCCAGCAGCAGCGACAGCCCGGCAGCGGCACTGGCCTGACGGTGTCAGCCACGTGGCGCTGGCGGCAGCCGCCATTAGTGGAAATGCCATCCCGGTGCACGTGGCGTTTCCGGACGGCCGCGGTGCTTCCCGTGGGCCACTGCATGTGCGGGGCGGGCCCCCAGGGCGGCTGACCAATGAGAGAAGGGCCAGCCCTGGGGACCCATCTGTGCAGGTGCAGGATCGGGACCTCCCTATAAAAGCGGAGGACGGCCGGCCATCTTCCTCTTTTTCGGCTTCGGAGCTCAGAGGAGCAATACCACTCTTTTCCGCTGCGTCGGAGCTGGCGACCACGTGGATGACGGGTCAGAGATTCCGCTGCAGCGACTTGGTGTGGTAATCTCAGTGAGGGAGAGCTGTTTCTTTATTTCTGTTTTCTTTTTCCTTTCCTTTTTGGATCACGTGTTTTCGTGATTAGTTTTCTTTCTTTCTTCTTTTCTTTCTTTTCAGAGGAGTGGGTTTTTCTCTCTCGGAATCGCATTCTTTCTTGTGAATTCCTGGGGGGCTGACCTTTTCCTTGGGGGTCGTTTTTTTCTTCCCTTGTGGGTTTTTTTTTCCCTTCCCCCAGGGGCGGGTGGCCTGGCTATTATCGGCGGCTGCTGCCCGGGTTCCAAAGACCACATCTCTCTTCCTTCAGCACTAAATCCCTTCCTGGGGCTATTGGGAAGGCGGGGGAGGGGGGCACTCGTGGTTTCTAATTTTCTTGAGTGTTTTTCTTCAGTAAACAGCCGAGCAGAAGCTTGTGCTGCTGGAGAGCCCTTAGATCGGCCGCGTGCTTCCTCTAATTACCCCGGCGTCTCTCCGGGGTCCAGAAGGAGACCAGCACTATTTCCAGAGCGTCCTCATCTCAACACGGGCCCTGGGAAACTTAATTTGTCTGTTTTGTTGCACTTCATTTGTCGGGTTTTGTGTGTGCGCGAAAATAAACTGTGATATTTGTGTGTTTTCTTCATTTTGGGGTGTGTCTGTGGCTTCTCTCAGAAGCTCTTGTCCAAAATCGCTAAATTTGTGGTAAAACCACGACATTACTATTAACATATTAATATCAGCTTGACTTTCGTGTATTGGTTCAGAGCCAGTTTTATGAGTTTTTTATGATGCAGTCAAGTTCATCAAGTTCTCTCCTGTAACTGAGGATTTTCGTGTGGATAAATGGCCATAGGGCCAAGTCCTGATGTCTTTATAAACACCTAAGGCCCTCTAAAAGATTTAATGACATGACTCACAGATGCAATCTAAGTGCTTTAATAGTTACTGATGTAGCTGATAATATTTGGTAATTGATGACACTGAGGAAATGAGAAATTGCCTTTTGTTTTCATGCAATACAAATCAGTAAGAGTACAATATTCTGGTTTTTGTATTCAGTGTAAAGTAAAAATGTAAATACAAGAAATGAAAAAGATAGCTGTTCCTTCTTTTCAGTAATTTAACTGGGCTGCAAACATTATTGCAACAGTATGGCAGAGAGTTCTACAGGTTTGTTGGGGTTGTTTTGTTTGTTTGTTTTGGTTTCTTTTTTTTTCTTTTTGTTTTTGTTTGTTTTGTTTTGTTGTAGGCTGGGTTCCCAAAACGGCTTAATTGAAATTTATTGCAAGTTAGGTTTCTTTTATTTAGGCCTTAATTGGTAATGCTCAGAGTGAAAGGTATCTGAGGATGAGGACAAACTCTAGAGAGCCTGTCATGGTGAAGAACCTTATGTACTAACAATGCAAATAGCAATAGTTGAAGCAAGAGGATGTTTTCATGTATGTTTTTATACTAATGTTGTGTTACTGATATGTTTATATTATTTTTAATAATAATAATGTATTTAACGTATTTTAAAAATTAAACATGTTTAATTGAGATGCTCAAACATTGAAATACGCTGATTTAAAATTTCAAACAGTGAAAATGGAAGGGATCTTAAAAACTGTCCATAGTATTTTTATTCTACAGCATATGTTTACAGTAAGTAATGAAAAATTATAGCAAAAATAGCAGAACATATATAAACTATAACAGAGAAATTCTTGTAACATGCACTAAAATGATAACAAATCATGATGCTTCATTGGTTCCAAATTTATTATAAAGCTACTTAGCCTCTTTTCCTGTCCAGAAATATGCATATTTATCCTATTAATCCTTATCTACAAGTTCATGTAAAATATGATCAATATTTAGCACCTGATTTAAAATACCTGCAGGGTTTCATGGACAACAGGGAGCTTTAGCTTTACTTTTGTTAAAAAGGCATGCAATCATGTAACTTTCAAAAGGTACTGTACAAACAATATTAAAGTAGGCTATCTCTTAATACTTTCCTAAATGTTTATTGATTTTAAGATAACTTTTTCTGTTATTCCTATACTTGGATATTTATGCTTATGTTTTCGAAGAATCCAGTGTGAAATTTATGAATGTTTATGAAAAGCAGGTCCTTCTTCACTAACCTGGTCTCATTCCATGACATGGTGACACTTGGTGGATGAGAAAGAGGCTGTGGATGTTGCCTTTTGGACTTTAGTAAAGCCTTTGACAACATCTCCCACATCATTCTCCTCGAGAAACTGGCTCCAGGAGAAAATGTCTTGGAGAAGTGCACTGTTCACTGGGTAAAAAACTGGCTGGATGGCTAGGCCCAAAGTGTCGTGAGGAACGGAGTTACCTCCAGCTAGTGGCTGGTTACCAGAGGTGTTCTCTGATACTCAGCGCTGGGACCAGTCCCGTTTAATAACTTTATCAGTGATTTGGACAAGAGGATTGACAACACTCTCGGTCAGTTTGCAGACAGTCCCACACTGGACATGAATGTTGGTCTGCTGGAGGGCAGCAAGGCTCTAAAGAGGGATCTGCACAGTCTGGATTGATGAGCTGAGGTCAGGCGCAGAGTCCTGTACTTGTGTCACAAAAACCTCATTAAATGCTACAGGTTGCAGAAAAGTGGCTGGAAACTTACCCAGCAGAAAAGGAACTGTAGATGCTGTTTGACAGCTGGCTGAACATGAGCCAGCAGTGTGCCCAGGTGGCCAAAGAAGGCCAATGGCATCCTGGCTTGTATGAGAAATAGTGTGGCCAGCAGGACCTGGGTAGTGATTGTGCTCAGCACTGGTGAGGCTGCACCTCAAACCCCGTGTTCAGTTTTGGGCGTCCAACTACAAGAAAGACACTGAAGTGCTGGAGCACGTCCAGAGAAGGGCAGTGGAGCTGATGGAGTGTATAGAGCACAAGTCTGATGAGGAACAGCTGAGAGAGCTGGAGTTGTTTAGCCTGGAGAAAAGGAGTTTCGAGGGAGACCTTATTACTTTCTACGACTGCCTGAAAGGAGGTTGTAGACAGGTGGGGATCAGTCTCTCCTCCTAAGTAACAAGGGACAGGACAAGAGGAAACAAGGCTTCAGGCTGCACCAGGTGAAATTTAGATTGCATAATAGGAAAAATTTCTTGCCTTAAAAGGTTGTCAAGCATTGGAACAGGTTGCCCATGGAAATGGTTGAGTCACTTCAGGAGTGTGTTCAAGAGGTGTCTGTATTGGACACTTACGGACACGATTTATTGATGGACATGGCACTGCTGAATTAACAGTTGGACTCAATGGATCTTAGAGGTCTTTTTCAACCTAAATGATTCCATGAAATATTACAGGCTAGAGTTTGTTTTACTGTAAAGTAATATTATATACTAAGCCAAAGTATAATGAAATTGTTGATGGAAAGGTCTGGAAAGAGGGAGATGTGTCTTCTGTTACTGACGTATGCTTTAGAGTGGTACTTTAACTGGAACATATGATGTCAGGAGTTAGATAATCTAGCTAGGACACCTACGTACTCATAGGTATTAATTTTATAGAAATAATGCAAGTAATAGCAGGGATTTGTTCCCCATACTGGTAGGATAATACTTTTTTCCAGGTTTCAGGAATTTTAGAAAGGAAAATGCATTCTCCCAAGTGTTCTAGGTTACCAAAATCACATCACAAGCAAAGCAATACAAAACAATGAGAGATATTTTCCAGTGCTAAGCACCAACAGTTACACCATCACTGTTAAGAGATGATTAGGTAAGGTGGTAATTAGTCTCAACCAAACACAAAACATTTATAGACTGATTTTCCAGGAGATAATTAATTAGGTTGCTCAAAGCAGATCAAAAAGCACTTTGAGTCATGAAGCACACACAGTTTCTCTGGGCAACCTGTCACTGTCTCAGCACCCTCACTGTTAAAAAAAAATTGTCATTATATCAAATCTAAATGTACCCTCTTTTTGTTGTTATGCCTTTGTATTTTGTTACAAGAATCACATAGTGGTTGAAGTTAGAAGGAACCTTTTGGAGGTCATCTTGTCTGAGCTCTTGCTAAAGCAGATTCCCCTACAGCATGTTGTGTGGTATGACATTTAGTCAAATTTTTAATATCTCTGTAGGAGACTTTAGAATGTCTCTGGGAAGCATATGTCAGTGCTTGGGCTTCCTCAGGAAGTTTTCCTCAGATGGAATTTCCCGTGTTTCAATTTGCACCCATTGTCCTTTGTCCCATTGATGAGCAGCATTGAAGATAATCTGTCCCTATCTTCTTGACAGCCTCCATTCAGATACTGACACTGATGAGGTCCCTTGTCAGTCGTCTCATCTTGAGGCTAGATGGGCTCAGGACCCTTAGCTTTTCTTTTTAAGAGGGATGCTCCAGTCCCTTAATTTTTGTAGCTGTCTGCTGGACCCTCTCCGGTAGCTCCATGTCTATTTTGAGCTGGGGAGCCCACAGCTGGACACAGCTCTACAGATGTGGCCTCACCAGGGCCAAAGGGAGGGGGAAGATCACCTCTCTTGACTTGCTGGCCACAATCTTCATAGTGCATCCAGAATGCCATTGGCATGAAGGCCAAAAGGGCACATTAGTGAAGCAGCACTTTCTGTCCTTCTTTCAATAAGCTAGAGGATCAGAAAATAAACTACTGTGGTGTTTTTATTAGTGAGCCAGGCTCATGCTCAGAAATGTATCAGACTCATCTTTCTTGTTGCTTGTTCTGGCTTGGATCTCCTACTGTATAGGAAGGACTGCATAGTAGAAGAATTTCAGTAGAGTATAGCTTTTCTGGCAATTTTTAAGCCAAATAAGTTGAATTTGGGGTCAAACTGCTCTTGTTGTGAAAGCTTAAAACCTCCTTAAAATTTACATGCATTTACTCCCTAGATCAGCCAGTCATCTGGTACTACAAATACATTGATAAGTGTTGAGTGGCAATGATTTTTTTATTTCTAATAAGTTCTCTTCTTTATATTTTTTCCTGAGAATTTATGAGCAATGATGTTTTGCTTCTCTTTGAGCAAGAGACTTTTTCCTAGAGAAGTATTTTTATCTTCCTTGCATACATACTGTACAGGAAAGTGAATCTTCTTCAACAGGCCTGACCTTTGTCTCTATTTGTATCACCTCTGCTGACTTTGCTGAGATAATTTTGACTACTTTTTACTTCTACTGGCACTAAAGATTCACTACAGTTCAGGCAGTGCCACAAGGTTCTTCTTCTAGGCCCCTGCAATTAACTACTGGATAAGGTACTATTACAAAACCTGCAGAAGATAGTATGTTGAAAAAAAAAAGGGATTAGAAGGATGAGGAGGAGAGAAACAGGCTGACTTGCAGATTCAGGAATATATATGCAAGGATGGCAATTCAGAAAGCCTTATTTCTAGTTTAAATCCAATAGCTTTTGACCTGGAAATTATTGGCAAGAAAATTTTAATCATATGACACCATTTTCATAACTTTTGAGACTAGAGATAGCTTTAAATTGCGAATACAAGCAGCTACTACCTCGTAATACTAAATTAGAAGAAAATGGTGAACTACATCTCAGCTGATAAGGATGTTCATCTAATCCCACAGCCACACCTTTCTGTACACAGTTCCAAGTTTAGGGTTAAAGGTGACTCGGCTGACTTTTACATTCAGTTGTTTACTTATTTTTAAAACATTTAAATTTCAGCTTTTCTGTTTTCTATCAATGGGAATAGTAGTGACAATACCAGTTATTCCCACTTTCAAAGTTATTTAAAACCTGAGTTTCTTTTAGACACGCTAACTAGGGTTCCAATACTTTCTTGTAACATTTGCCTTTATTGAATAAAGTACACATTTGGAGTGGACAAATTGTGATTGCATCCCCAAGTACTTCCTGCAGTGATTTCGATTGACTGGAGCTTATGTCCTTGTGAAAACAGAAGTGATCGACTGCTCTGAGTCAACAACAACTCATTATACTACCAGATGCTTTTATTTTCACATAGCAAGAGGAGCTTTATGGACCATTATTTTCTTTTGCTCCCAGAAGGATTCTTCAGTGTACTTATAATTCCAGAAATGAATGCTCTATTGCATATTTAAAGGAATTCCTGACAAGACCTTAAGAAATACAGGCTATGCTACACAGACACATTCCTTATGAATGTGAAAGTTTGAACTTTCAGCATTTGTTTTAGGAAGTAATTTTGGGGAAAACAAACAATAACAACCAACCCAATGAACCAATACCCCTTCCCCACATTCTTCTCTCATGATAATAATATATTAATTCATTATTGTATTTTTGTCACCCATTGTCTTTCATGTCTCACTGTATAGACATAAATCACAACAGCTTTCTGAATATCATCCCATAGTAATTATTTTTGTTCTTTCTCTGTTTACAAACAAAATGTGTTGTTTTTCCTCACACATGTGTTACTATCTCTATGTACTTGTTACAAGTTGACTTTTTTATCAGGTACCTGTAATGGATTTTGTGTGTTTGAGATACAATTGAATTTCTAAAGGTTGTGTTTTTTTCATTTATGTCTTTGGGAAGCCCATTGTCAAAGTCTATCAATGCCTTTCAGACCTGCTGATGGGTGTGGGACTATCACCAGATTACTAATGCATTCTGCTTTGGTCTAGTTACCAAATGAGAAATGTACACCTCTGGTATTTTTTAGTTCAGGTTGAAGCTAAAGCAAGAAGCACAGAATTAACATTCTCTAAAAAGTAGGCTGTGTTCTGCTTAAAGCTAAAAAGCAAACATGGGTGGAAAGTTATTGTTTCAATAAAAGTTTAGTACTTTCATGTTGAAAATAAGCACATAAACTATTAAATATTTACTCATGATTCTTAGTATCCTGGATTAAATTCAGTTTTAATAGAAGTATAAGAAATTGCATCACATTAAACTAAAGAAGACAGGGAGAAAGCTAGATTTCCATATCTGTTAGAAAATTTATAGAAGTCATTAGAGCTATAATAATGTATAATTATATAGTTCTGACTGCAGTCAGAATCAAGAGAAGTAAATGCTGGTTTGCTAATAGCATTTTCAAAAAAAAAAAAAA
>VYZS01039596.1:0-17994 GCA_013400695.1 Neodrepanis coruscans | reverse complement strand
AGGGCAAGTGCTGGATTCTGCACCTGGGATGGGGCAACCCTGGTTGTGTGTATAGACTAGGTATAGACTAGGGAATGAGAGGCTGGAAAGCAGCGCTGCGGAAAGGGACCTGGGAGTCCTGGTTGATGGCAAGTTGAATAAGAGTCAACAGTGTGTTCTGGAAGCCAGGAAGGCCAACTATGTCCTGGGCTGCATCAGGCAAAGCATCACCAGCCCAGTTGAGGAAGGTAATAGAATTCAAGAAGCATTTCGAGAATGCTCTCAGGCACTTGGTGTGACCCTTGGGGATGATCCTGTGCAGGGCTAAGGATTGGACTCAATGATCTTTGTGGGTCTCTTCCAATTCAGCGTATTCTGTGATTCTGTGATTGTCCCACTCTACTCAGACTGCACTGGTGCAGTCTCACATTGAATACTGTGTGCAGTATGGGCACCAGAGGATAAAAAAGACATTAAGCTGTGAGAGAGCATCCAAATGAGGGCCATGAAGATGATGAAGAATCTGGAGGGGAAGTCTTATGAGAGGTGGCTGAGGACACTTGTTTTTCTCAGCCTGGATAAGAGGAGACAGAAGAGAGACCTCATTGCAGTCTTCCCCAACATCTTTACAAGAGAAAGTGAAGGGACAGGTACTGATCTCTTCACTCTTTTGACCAGTAGCAGGACTCAAGGAAACAGCATGAACCTGTGTCAGGGGAGGTTTAGATTGGATATTAGGAAAAAACTTTTCACCCAGAGGGTGGTTAGCACTGGAACAGACTCTCCAGCAAAGCAGCCACAGGACTAAGGCTTATAGAGTTCAAGAAGTTTTTAAGAAGCCTGCCTGAATTCAAGAATGCTCTCAGACACGTTTTGATTCTTGAGGTGTCCTGTCCAGGGCCAAGAGTTAGACTCGATTATCCTTGTGAATCCCTTTCAAATCAGTATATTCTGTGATTCTGTGAACTAACAAAAATCTCACCTTTCAAACATATCCTGCAATTGCTTTGGATTTCCCTTACAGAGATCTAGCTTCTGAATACCTTGAAAATCTTTCTATTATTTGACTTTCTAAGATTTTGTCTTTGCAAGCACAGAAGTTGTAGTGCATTTTCCAGCAGCTGCATGTTGTTTTTCTTTGATATTTATCATCCACAATCTGCCTCAGCCCAGCAAGACATGCATCACAGTCTAATCCAAGCAAGTATCACAAGGACAGTAGAGACCTGACCAAAATGGAAAAGAAAGTGAAAGATAACACAAAAACAACAAAGTTGTTCACAAGATAGTGAACAACTTTTAATGGTGTGGTAAAGCAGATTTATTATTACTGATTACTGATAATACTTTATTGTGATGAAACAATAGTAATAATCATAGTAAATAATAAATAATAATATTAAATATTTAATAATAATAAACAATATAAAGGGACATTGAGAGAGGCACCTGCTTCCCAGATATTTCTTGTCCAAAGAGATGAATGTAGACAAGTTATGAGGAAGTGAAACTTCATATTAAAACTGCACCAACTCAGAAGAAACTGAAATCTTGGCCTACTTCTATGCATATATGTTGTTAACTGCAGGACACCTGCAGAGGGTGGCCTAGCAAAGCTCAGGGCCCCCACTGTCCCACCCAATCTCCAAAACAAGTTTCATCCTCTCTGTTATATTTACATAATGGATTTGGATTGAGATCTGTCATGGACTTCTACCTGGATCTGTATTCACACAGGAGCTGTAAGTTGAGTTTGGGATGGAATCCTCTGGCCTACTCCACAGCTGTAACTGATGCCTAAAATCAGGGAGAAGGAAAAAAAACTTCCAAAGTTAGTAGAAATAAAAGAGAAGTGCAGTTCTTTAATGGAAATTTCCAGATCCAAGATGTGCGCCCGAGCCCCTTATCACCCCACATTTAAAATATCGATCAGTCCATCCACCCCCCGTGTCCACCAACCAGCATCCAGCCTGACCTCTGCCTCTGCCCAGGAGCCTTCCACATGTTTTCTGAGCCCTCTGTTTTGTCTTGCTACTACAATGTCCTTGCTACCTTGTTTATCTCGGAAAGGATTTTAAAACATAGCTTTGCAAACTATGGGAAGTCCTTACAAAAGAGCTTATGAGTGAAGCTATAAAGTCAGGCTAAAACCCAAAAAATATGAGAGAAAAAACCCAAGGTATCATAACCAAAGAGCTCAAACAAATTACTCAAGTTGACATAGGAGGTCAGTAACTGAAATAGAAAGTAGCATCCAGGTCATGCATGATTTGTTTCAGTGCCACATGCAAGTAAATATTGCAAATAACTTTGTACAATTCTCTATCTTTCTGTGGTGGAGAGCTTATGTCAGAAAAATCCATGTCAAAGATTGTCTTTAAATTAATCTTGGATGAATGCAGAAACCATGATAAGGTTCTTAAACTCCTTATTCCATGCTGAAAACTGTTGCCTGAAATCGAGATAAGGAAAATTGACAATATGCAGTTTGATAGGGGCGAAGGAGAACAGCTTTACTGCTGGAAATCCTGTGATACAAAGAGGAAAAGAATAACAATTACTCTATATCTGTAACTTTCTTAGTTACCACCTATCGTATTATCCAACCAAAATCTATCTAACTCTTATGTCACTTAAGTGTCCAACGAGATTGTCCCTTATTACCTATGCCCACCCAGGACTTGGCCTCCTCCTTTACTGAGGAGGTCCACAAGGCCTAGGATTATGTTATGTCTTGCTACCCTTTTATTTATACAGAAGAATGCTAACATCTGAACAGAGGCCTTAGTTTTCAAGCTACTTAGCTAAAGTGAATCCCAAAAATATATAGCATACCCCTTAAGGCATCAAGACAAAAAGAGAAAGGATTCCTATTTTTCAAGAAAATTAGCTGTAGAAATTAAACAACTGATTATGAAAAATTAAATTTCCCACTTTAGTGCTTTAGTTTGTCCTGGGCCTCCTAGCAGTTGCCAATTCCAGCATGTGTGCCAAAATGAGACTGGTATTGGCTTTGGTGACACAGCTGTAACGAGTTTGGGAGTGCCAGAACACCCATAGGATGCCCCTCAGACACCTCCAGCCTTTGAAGCCCCGAAGTAGTTTTGGGTGGTGAGTTGTTGTCTCCAGAATATCAGGCTTTTCTTTATGGGAAGAGATGACAGGGACTGTTCTCCTCCTCTGAAGCTGTTTTTTCCATGGCTCCTTACAGGTCTCACTTTCTCACTTCTCTATTCATGGAGTTACTTGGACAAAGAAAATTGTACAAGTGAGAGCACTCACTAGTGTGCCTCACTTGTGCAAAGGAGGAGAGAACCTGATACACTCTGGTATGACTAATATTACAGAAAAAAAAAAAACATCGTCACCAGTAGATATCTGCCTATGAAGAAAACTGGGATGAAAAATTGAAGAAATACCACTTTTTTGTTAGCCTGTCAAAAAAAAGCACACTGAAAGAATCAACTAGCTACAAGGAACAAAGTAAGTGATCTTTTCCCATTATAATCATGACACAGAACCTGTGATATCTCTGGGAGCTTAATCTAAATAAGGTCCCATCCTCTCATCTATTTCACATTATGAATAAAAACATGAAATTAGTTTTATGTCAGAAGAACAACCCTTAAGACACTTGTAACTTATAATTATAATTTCTAAGCTGTTTGGCTTGTCAGTATCAAGGAATTCACAGCCTGAGACTTCTAGGACTTTATAGTCTGAGACATGCCGTGCTAGCTACTGAAAATTAACTATGAATCTCTCATCTGCATCCTTATTTATTAACTACAGTGAGAAACAGAGAGTTTAAAAAAGTACTATATGTGCATAGCCTGCTGGCATGGAAGAAGCCATTGGCTATGATCTGCTACTAGTCAATGAACTGCCAACAATGGATAAATAAATGTAGGGGTTTCTTCCTGTGGAAGTATTCAGTTGTTTTCTTGTAAAAAAATCACTGAAAAATTTTCACCTTCACTTAAGAGCATAGCTGACAAGTATCAACTTCAGGATTCTGCCACATTTATAGGTAGAAATAACAGAAAAAAGTAAAGAAGATATCTTGAGACTCCTTTGCTATTCAAAATCCTCTTCCCTTATTAGATTTGGCTGAAAATGTTAACATTGCCTGTGATGTATTTTGAAGGAAACAATATTTTTTACATATGTCCAATAAGAACTTTGAAAGAGAAGGCTGACCTACAATAAAAAATTTGGAACTGAAATCTACTTCAGATTTCCAACTTTCACCAAAAAACAGGAAAGTAAACCACAAAAATAAAATATTATTTTAAAAAAAATCACATCCAAGATATTTCAATGGAGTCCTTACCAAAATTTTGTTCTTCCAAAAGAAAGTATTTAATTTGTCAGGGGTACTATTCTCTGATTGTGCAGTTTTCCCACATTATATTTTCACCTTGGTTTTGAAATCTTCTTACAGTAACACCACTGAAATTCTATGCTTTCCTATTATTTTGAGGATTCAAGGGGCTTGCCTGTGTTCCAGATTTTGTTTTGGGGGAGGCAAAGTAGGGGTTTTTGTAATCAAAGTCAGATATCTCGATTTTGTAAGTGAAACACTTTGTAATAGTAAAATAGCCTGGATCTTTAGAAGCCATTGAATAATAAAACTTAGTTTCTGAAAATAAAGGCAGGTGGCAATCATTCTTATCATTTTTGCATGGAGAAACAAGGACTAGGCTGAAATGGCATGCCCAGCTTTTTACAGCTCCAAGTACCAATGTCAAGAGAAGAAGAGGTCTTTGATTTCTGGGTCCCCAGCACCCTACAACAGGACCCTGTAAGAGGTACCTTTTTTTTTTTTCCACCTGTTTTCTTCTGCCATTGTTTGTTTTTAGCCATGTCGCCTCTCTTGTTTCTCCCCATCCCCACCTATGGCCATCCATGATGCACTCCTTCACTGTTGGAAATTTTAAAAATTTCAATTGAACAAAGCCAAAAAGCAGAATGCCCAGAATTTTAAGGGGTTTGATTAGATCAGATCCATTTAGAAATCACTCCTGATCTTTATTTTGCAAGATCAAAATCCAATTACAATAATTTACATAATTGAATCACTATTGTGTCACGTTTGAGTACAAAGTTATAATTAGACCTGAGACACTGATCTGTATTTTCCTTTTTTGTGAACAGAGCATTTTTGAACTTCTAGTAGTGTGGGTGTTCAGCCAAACACAAAATAAAATTTGAAATTAAATTTAAAGGAGTGAAGAAACAGAAAAGAATGTTCTTGACTCTGGTATTAAAAAAGGCTTTTCGTAGTTTATGCATTCTGGCTGTGACAGCATTAAACGACTGATCACAGATATGTGATATATATTGACTGCACCAGATTAAAAGTTAGACTTTATCTGTAGCATAAATCTGGTAGATGAATATGTAATGTACATTCTTCTTTTATTGCAGTCATAGAGTACTCTGAAACTTTAACCCACAGAATGCTATCTACATATTTCCCTCCATATTTTGTATTCACAGAAATAATCACATTAGTTGTTGGATACCTTTCAGTAAGACACTTTTCTTTTAGTAAATAAAAAAGACTGCCACTTTACATCATTTCACAACACCTAGAAAGACAGTAAAATCTTCAGAGCGATTGCATCTTTCTTTTGCTGGCTTTCGCACACATTCCCCCTAGAGAAGCAGATGTTTGACTTGTCTCATGTTAAAGGCAAAAATTGAGTTACAGCTTTAGATTGCAAGATTTGCAATGTTTGCTATGGTTTATTAATGTTAACCAAATAAAAATGACATTAGTGAAAAAGATCTACACGATATCTCAGAACTCCCAAGATTAGGCCAGATGGTCACTTCTAACTGATATAATCTAGTAAACCCTGTTGAGAGACAGGGTATTGATTGAATTTCTGCCTTTAAATGCAAGCTCCATATCTGCACATGTCCACAGTGATATCAGTTGCTTGAAATCCAATACAGAGGTGTAGATTGGGAGATGATGCTAGTTGCTACCTATTAAAACTGTCAATTCCATCTGTTGTCTAACACTTTAAAATACTGAGTGTAGTTTTTAATAGATCAGTATTAGATTAAGAGGCCATATATTAAGGCTCATACTAGCTGAGAAGTATGGGTAAATGTGTAATTAAATGACACAATGGAAAAGGCAATCCATTGGCTGGAACTGGCCCAAATTAGCATCAAGCAGGAAGCCAGTGCTGTGATTTAGGATTTCTGCAGCCACCAGACTTCCCTAAAAATGAATAATGTGCATCCCTGTTGAAATTAACTTTACAAGCAAGTATATCATGATTAAAATGTGGAAGTGTTGTGAACCTTGCGATTATCCAGCTCTCCATACTGCACTTCCACAGGTACTTCAATGACTCTCCACATCTGCCTAACTGCCACACTGTGATGGCATTTCCAGAAGGGCTGTCTCAGATGGCTGAGGACACCCCCATGAAAGACAAGTTTCTGGAAAGTCATAATCCTGAAAGACCTCTATCCCTCAGAATATAGTTGAAAACCACTATTGGGGGTCATGGTGCGTCAACCTACCATTCTTCACAGGTGTGCAGTATCCCAGGGTACTTGCCAGATACGAAGGGCTGTTGGAGAGGGAGGGTGGTGGACAGCCAATTCCAGTGCTGCCCTACATCCAGAAGGTGCTGCTGCCTAAATTTAGATGAAGAGGGAAGCTGACCCTCTCAAGCCCTTTGTACCAGTATGAACACAGGAAAGGGAAAACTCCTGTAAGGAGGAGAAGGTACAAGAGAAAAAAAATAAGGGAATGAATCTTAAATGCAGACACACAGACTGCATATTTTAGTATAATGTCTCTCCCTCCCTTCTCCACCAGAAATGAACAATTCACAGAAGGAACTAGCACAACAGCTGAACCAAAGGCATGGTAAAATGTTTAATAGAGCTGCAAGGAAAAGGAATTTACTCATTTTATAACTCCCAGTATTTTTATGTAGGAGATAAATGAACATACTCAGTATGTTGGAAGAAAAGCAGTAACAGTCACCCCAGAAAAGGACCAAATGAAAGATTCATATAAAATCTTAAGGTTTATTTTTCTCATTAATTTTTGTTAGGGTAAACAAGTAATCCCTTAATTGTTGGCCATAGCTCAGCTGATGCCTCCCAAAATATAGAAGAATGTGAGTCTTTTGCTCCTTTTTGCATCAACTTTCAGAACACATTACAGTCTAAATATGAATTTTGAAAGCAACATTATGGTGGCCTGTGGAGGAGGAAGAACAGGTTTCGAGAGAGAGGAGTCTGCAAGCAACTTGAAAAATTCTGTTTGCAAACTACTAGTGAAATGTAGTCAAAACAGGTTTACAAATTCCCCCCAATACACCACAAGAAGAGTTTTGGATACATAGAGTCTCTTCACGTTATTAACCAGTACAAGGTACATGAAACATTAATGGAAAATTAATGTTAAATGAATACTACCATATACTCATAGAATACAAATTGTGAATTCAGAAACACTGTATTCCCAGCAGATATCCAATTTGAAGAATTACACTCATTCCCCCAGAAAAAGAAACAATATTGTGTGATGTAGCTGATAAATTAACCAGCAAAAGTCCAGTTATATGCATCAAATAATCAAATCAAATCTATATGACCAGAAATATTTCTAGGTAGTATTAAAGTACTTAAAATACCAAACAACTTCAAGAAAAAAAAATGCAACACAGGTTATTCAGAGAAACAATAAAAATTGGTTATTTAAACATTTCTGCTTGCTGCTTACCATGGTCCAGAACCTTCATGATCCCTTTCTCTTAGGTTTGAAACACTTGGTACACCACCACAGAGTAGATGCAGAAGCTATTCCAAGTGTGTGCAATTCTACACTTATCGTGGCTCTGTTTTAAGGGTGACAATTCACTAGCATGGCCACTTTGGTGGGACTCACCCTGATATGACAGGCACCATCAAAACCGTCAACAGAGATTTTTAAAGTTATTTCATAAGAGCTAAAGCTACATAACATCTGAATGGACAGAGAGAGGAAGGCTGTTTCAAAGCTTTTAGCATGCTTTAAACTAGAAGTGCTAACTTTAATTTAATGAGCCACTGAAAAATCCTACCTCATAATCCAGACTTTATCAAACTAAAGGTTCCAAATGTTAGATACATTTCAAACTTTCTTTATTGACCCAAAGGGCAGAAGAAAAATAGTGACTGTAATAAATGGTTCTTTTAAACAGATGATAGGCTTTTTCACTGATGTTCAAATGAGACTTGGGAAATATATACTAAAACATATTTTAGTATAATATCTCTCCCTCCCTTCTTCACCAGAAATGAACAATTCACAGAAGGAACTAGCACAACAGCTGAACCAAAGGCATGGTAAAAGGTTTGATAGAGCTGCAAGTTATTTGGGGTTCTTTAGGAAGAGAGTGGATTTAGTGATAACATAGATGGGAGGAGTTGTGAAACATGAGCGACTCAAGTTGCACCTTACCCCATCACACACATACTATGGGACTTCCAAGGTTTACAAACAGTGTATGTTTCCCTATTGTATGGCTTTTTGGATATCCTTTTCCTTTACTTCCAGGACTTCTAAGCAATCAGTCAGACTCATGATTCATTACAGTACTTTTTATGCTTGTAAGTGGTTTTGTATTTGTGTCCTTGTACGAATCACATGCTAATGTTACATGGAAAGGAAATCAGTAAATGAATTACCAAAATAAGATATTAGAGGAATGATGACAATGCAAATCATAACTTGGGGATAAACTAATTTTAGTTAACTGCATGCACACACACGTACACACATATTTACAACTAGCTGACAAAACCCAGAACATAATACTTCAACAGACCAAGAAAAGGCAAGATCATGAACATTGCATAAGATGATTAAAGGGAGAGTATCAAACATAAGGATTATTCTTATGCTAAAATACACAAAGGATTCCATTACTATTGAATTTTCACCAGCTGCCAACTTGGCTAATCTTGTTAAGAGAACATATAAATGGGACATGTTTCCAGACTAGCACCAAGGGGGGTCAACACTGCTGATTGCAGAGTCTTTATCCACATCTCCCAAAAACTATCAGTAACCCACACTCCTCTGCCATGGTATTTTTCAGCTCTGGCTCAGAGCTGCTATTTCTTTCTGGTTGGAGCTGTGCCGGCCATGAAAGTACTGTATCAGCAGAAAAACAGAGAGGTTGGAGAGGAAGAAAAAGAGACAGGGCCGGTGAAGGCTCTGTCGTGCTTTCTCCTCACTCACTTTCTTCTCAGGCATAGTGCACAATGTGCACAGTCAAACTTGGATAGAGGGTGCAGCATCCAATAGTCTCCAAGAGCACAGTCTGATCAGTGAGTGCCACAAAGTGCAGAGCAGGGTTGAAAATCTATTATGCTTTTTAAAAAATTTTGCTGAGTGCTGAAATCTTTCGAAAAACTGAGCTGAGTTATGACAACTGAGCTACTTTGAAATTAGTTTCCCGTGAGTCTGAAATGTTTAATATTCACCAGCCCCTAAGTGCAACTGCATAACAGGAGGTTGATCCTCAGTGCCAAGTAAAGTGAGTTTCTGATTTTGTGTAGTAAATATCATCAGGTTAGTTATGCACCTGTCCTTACCCATCCTTGCATTAGTAAGACTTGCATAAATAAAGTAGAAGTTACTGAATCACATCCATTTTTTTTCACAGTATTTTCAATTCTGAATGAAGGAGACGGTGACCTGCCTGACACAGACACATTGAGTAAGACTATCCTTTCTAACAAGTTATTGCGACCACTGTTCTTTTTGTATTTGTTTATTATGTTTATTATTTGTTTATTTATGTTTACTTATTCATACTTATTCATAATATCACTTAGCACAATTTTTTTCTCCACTTACATCTTTGTTGTAACAATAAGTGTCACCAAGAACAACCCAGAGAAAAGATTGCAACTCATTATCATTCATTACTGTAGTGAAGAGAGATTATAAACATAATGGAAACTGAGAGAAGATGTACCTTAGTGTCACTTGCCTTCTACTTTGCTCAGAGCCAGGAACTTCCATGGGCTGTGATAGTGACTCGGTTACTGACTGCCAGTCAGTGACCTTGGGTGGGTCACTTGACCTTCCAATGACTTCATTGCCACATGGAAACCCAGTGTTGTATTTGAGGAGAGCTTTCCTGCTTTAACAGTTGTATTTTTGAGCTTGTGTAGACAAAGCTGCCTAGTGAATTATAGTTATTTAATACTGCCCATTATAAGACCTCACTTTCAGATACTGTAACTTTGCGAAATTCTAATAGTCGAAGCAAAAATGTTTCATGTTGTGTGACTGCCACAGTGTGACAAATGAAGTAGTAATATTTAGAATTTTAAGGATAATCTCTAAAGATTAAGAGTTTCTAAAGGAAAAAAAATAGAGTTCAGTGTGTTAAAATAATTATTACAACAATATCACAGACAAGTCCCCTGCTTTGGAAGAGTAATATGATATTTGTCAGGAAGTGCCATCTCAGCTGGGAACACAGCTTTTGCCACCATCTGAAAATGTTTTTGAACAAGTTGTAAATAATCTGTTTGCCAGTATTACTTGCAAAATAATTTCAGTTTAAAGGCTAAGTTATCTGAAAATTTTCAGCAACATACAGAACGTTCTACTGTCTTCATTAGTCTAATGAGGCTGAGCCAATATACAGGGTCTGTGTGGGAACTCAGCATAGTTCATCCCCACACTGCTTCTGTGTCTGACAAGAGTGTCTGTGTGATAGCTCTGGCCCAGAGCTTAATCTTCAGTACCTCTGTCCAGTGATGGCCTTAGTTTTGCAGTAGTACCTGAACCATAAGGATAAGAAAAAAATGGTAAAAATTTAAACACTTTTTATTTTCTGGGTTTGCAACTGTGTCGTGGGTTGGAGAATGGAAATCGTTTCTCCCCTTCCTGGCTCGGTCCCGTTTGGAGCCCCGTGGGTTGGAGCGGGGCCCGCCCCCATTGCAGCCCGGCGGGCGCGCTCTGGCGGGCAGCGTCCGATGAGCTCTCCCTGGACCGTGGTGGGTCCAGGGGAGAGGGCATGGGCCTCGAGCCAGGGCAGCCCGAGCCGCGTCTCTTCTCTTGGGCGCAGCGCCGGGTGGCCAGGGGAAGCCCCAGGCCCTGAGCTGGGGGGGCTGCAGTGGTGGCGGTGGATGTCAGGAAGTGCCCTCCTGGCGCACCTGGCATTTCCGGACGGCCGCAGCGCTTCCCATGAGCCACTGCGTACACGGGGCGGGCCCCCAGGGGGCCTGACCAATGAGAAAAGGGCCAGCCCTGGGGACCCATCNCTTCAGTCAAAAGCCAGACGGAAGCTCGCGCTGCTAGGGGGGTCCTCAGATCGGCCATGTGCTCCCTCTAATTACCCCGGCGTCTCTCCGGGAGCCCAGAAAGAGACCAGCACTATTTCCAGAGCGTCCTCATCCCAACACGGGCCCTGGGAAACTTAATTTGTCTGTTTTGTTGCACTTTATTTGTCGGGTTTTGTGTGTGCACGAAATAAACTGTGATATTTTTGTGTTTTCTTCATTTTGGAGTGTGTCTGTGGCTTCTCTCAGAATCTCTTATCCAAAATCACTAAATTTGTGGTAAAACCACAACAAACTGTCACACATTAACTCACATTAGGGTGAGAAATAACAACAAGTCCAGACTCTAACAACAAATACCTTACAAAATTAGTCGGGGAATGAAACTATGAACATGTCTGTGTTGTACCTGAGTGGTGCAATGAAAGCACAAGGGAACAGGTTTGATCTGGTTTAATTTTATGCCAAGATCTTATGCACTTTGAATATCTACCGCAAGGTCTGTACTGATTCCAGGGTTTTTGTCCAATCACTGAAAGACATGCTACTGCATCATCAGCTCGCTACTTCAACATCACAGATCAAAGCAGAGTCAGACAACCTCCATATGCCAAAATTCTGTTTCTTTACTATAATTCAGCTTCATACACTGAGGGCTAATGCTTTATCAGCACAGTCACACATTTTTCTGACAGTAAACTCAGGTTATAATGCAAGGTACAAACATTCAAGTGATCTCTACATGAGCTAGATGAACTAGAAGTTTACCTGTGAGTGCACATAGCTTAAGCTTTTCTCAACCATGTCTACATTGATTCAGCTAGACTACTGAGATTAGTTTCAACTCCACTGAATACCTCTGATCTGCATTTTGCCGTGCAGACTCATATATCATGGAAGAAACAGTGACCAGAATTCAAGCTTCCAGACATGAGCTGGTAAATGACAAGCAGCATGTCCTTTCCTTCTCCCATCAATGACACTACTGAATAATCTGTAATACTGTCTCCCAAATGCATAGGTGTGAAGATGGTGGGTGAAAAATAAACTCAGAAATATGTTCCTGATCTTAGGAATCAAAGATCCAAAGTTATTACACATATAAATTTGCTTTACATTTAGGATTTTCTGAGAGAGAAGAGGTGCAGACTGATCCTGCTGAAAAGTGAACATCAGCAGGTTTTTCAGGAGCTCTCAGCATGTATAAGTGGGTGGTATTTCTCCTGAGACCACAGCCGGACAAGGGTTGACAATGTTGGATCCCAGTCTCAGAATTTGGAAATGATCCAGAACAGTCTCAAAAAAAACTTTCTTTAATATGAAAATATCACCTTGCTGAAAACTTCCTATAGGAGAACTCTTCATAAAATACCTGCTATAGGACACAGTGGGTCACTCAATTCAAATTCCCTTTTTATCCCAGGCAATGGATACTACGTAATCTCATCCAGGAATTTACCAAAGTCTGTCATACTATTAATTAAAGTTCACAGTTCAAGTTGGTTGGGTCTGGATTTTTTTTCCCTGCTTAACTCATTAGGAAGTCTAGAGCCATCTGTGCCTCAGTACAGTAGCAGAGATCACCACCTTGCTTCCTCTTAAGCACAACACAGATGTGGTGAACTGTCTTCAGTCTGTTGAAGAGCCACCAATGTGGATGGAAAAATTATGAAATGTCACATTTAAAGAGCTGATGCCTGTTGTGAAACCCACTCTTTACTGTGCAGATATAGGCAGCATCCCCAAATGTGTTAGAAAACTAAACAAGTTAATTGAAATTACAAGTAAAACATCATTAATTGAATCTAAAAATGTTGTTCAGGTCATAAGTAGTTCCTAGTGGTTTCTGGGTTTGGAGTTTTTTTGAGCAGTGTCTATTAGAGGAAAAATACCTCTATTATTGCCTTTTTTCAAAATGAATTACTGCTGCTGCTCATACAAGCTCTAATTAAATGCACAAGCCTGAATTTGATATTTGCTTGTGTCTTGTGTCATTTCTCAACTCAAAGTGTAAGACAGACTCAAACCTGACACCTCTGGATCTTTCACAGAATATTCTTCCCTCCATACAGACTTCTCTGTCATCAAAAATGTGGCTCAAATATTTGTCTATGTGTGTGGGTAATGGAAGGAAACTTAACAAGCTTTTATTATCCACTGTTAGTATTAGCCTGAATATTTTGGTTAGTCAGGAGTTAATTGTTTAAAGGTTTTATGGTATATCTAATTGGGTCAGTCATCCTTCTAAGGCATGAACCCTACCAGAATGCCAATGTGCCCTGAACTCAAATAGAGGGTAAGAGCCCATCAGTTATTTAGTATGTGCTACAAGCATGCATTTTCTTTTCACTCCATGTGAGAATAGTTAACCACAAGGAAAGAGTCCCACCCCTCCACTTTGCAAAACGGTGAAATTAAGTTTTCCGTACAGCTACCAGGGGACTGCAGTAAATTACCCTGGTAACAGAGTTTACATTGATTCTGAAAAAAGCACTTGTCCATATGTAACAATGATAACCTTTTAGAAGGTTTGGAAAATAAATCTGACACCCCATTAAAAGGCAAATGATTTTTTCTCCACACAAGAAAAAGAAACTTTTAAGACATAGAAGGCTATTAATAAATAATGGGGCTTTTTTATAGGAAAGGCTGACATGAAAGCTTAAGCTATAAACTGTATCAGAGGCAGTATTTTGACTTGTGTGGTTTATTTGTCAAAGCAGTGAGATGGGATCTCATTTTTATTAGCTGCACAAAAGATATTTTATTGAATGTCACATTGTAATTTGATTTTAAAAGGAATAGAAAAAATTACATTTTCTTGGATACATAATACTCCAAAAACATGATAGACATACTAACCACTAACCACAATGAGTAGCAATATAAGCCCTACAAAATATACACTAGTACCTTACCAATGCAAACATGTATTTTGGGATTCCATGTACCAGAATATTTTTCCTGAATCCAGTTTCATTTACCACTGTCAGAATAAGATATAAAAAATACAAGCAAGTTATTAAATTATGTATGTAAACAACTAACATGAGAGTTAGATCTGAAAAAGGACAGCTTTTAATATTTTAAAATTTGTCTTTAGGCTTGTCCTCATAGTTCATTTCTTTACAAGAAAAAGACAGTAGCTGATTGCAGCAGAGAGGAGTGTTTAATACCTAGATATAATGGGGATGGGAATAAAGACTCCTAACATAATGTAAAGAAGCCTGTGTAAATAATATATTTTTTCATTTTGCATTGACCCCCTGCAAGTTGTTTAGCCTGCTTTGGCCCATGTCCATGTCCAAATTCATGAGCCCTACTGTGCCAAATGTAGCAAGGAGGGTCAGTGCCTGAAGAAAGATGCAGCTTACAGTACTGTTTCTGATGCCAGTTTTGTCACAAAAGACAGTGAACTAATCCATGGGTGAGTAACCTGGGCTCATCTCAGGATGAGAACATTACTGTGGAGTGCTCAGCCCCTTCTCTTCCCCTTCAAAGCCACTTCATCACACCGTTCAGCCTGTCACACACTGATGGTGAGCCCATACCCAACACATGCCAGGCAAATGTTTTGTTGCAACTCATAGATAGCATCCACTACCACTTAAACTAATCAGTGTAACAGAAGTCCCAAAAATACCTCCAAACTATTCAAAAGCAAGGTCCTGGTGATACAGATACATATTTTAATTGTTAATATTTTCATTACAATTAAGCCACTGAATTTTTATATTTATTTTACCTAAAGCCTCACTTTTTGTCACCCCTGGAAGCACCCAAAAAGCAGTTTTCCAACTGCTCATTTTCTACAAGTAAAATAGAAGGAAAACAAAAGGAGGAACATTAGTATGTAAACCAAAACCACACTGAAATATGTAAATAGAAAAACATATTTTTGGCAATCCTACTGCTACTTCACCAATTTAAATCCTGCTTATCCCACTGAAGTCACCAGTCCCCTGCATCATTAGCAATCCTATATATCTTACAAGAGTCTAACTCCTCAGCTGAAAGGAGGTTACAAGTTATCAGCTCCTCCTTCAGGGTTCAGTAACTGATAGCACCCATCCCTGAACAATCTATTTAGATAGATTCTGTAGTTCTGGCAGAAACTTGGAACAGTAAGCATTTCACAAACATTTAGCAATCCACGGTCCTCACCAGGGATAGTTCAAAACCTGATATAAACCCCAGAGGGAAGCATGCAAGAAAGATACATGCTTTTCCATCCCAAAAGGTGGGATTCAAAAACAGCTAAGGAAAAATTCAGGGCCAATAGCTTGCAATAGCTCTGGCATTCCTGAAATATTTGAGGTTAAAATAGGTAATGGCCTTTTTTTGCATCATATTGTTTATTTTTTGGGCATTGACTAAAGTGATGGGATGCAGAACACACAAGCGTATCTACAACTGCTAGAGGGTGCCTGCTGTAAAGTCCACACAGGGGTGTTGAAACATGATGTAGTGTCTTTCAAGGCATAGAATTTCTTTAGTACTTCAGTGCAACTTTATTCACTTTCACTTTTAAAATGAAAATTTTGTTCAAGAGGTGGAATAAAGATTGATTTCCCAAATGGCATAATCTGGTGATTGGGCTATCTTTCTGAGAAGTAGATGTTCCTGTAGGCAAAAGAAGAGAATTGTCAAATTTTATTGGTTCTCAGGTGAACACTATTTCAAAATCCGATCCCTCCCATTTCCTCTTCCAGCTGGTTTTGAAAAGAAAGCAGTGTCTCCCAGTGCCCTACCTTAAAAGGCCTCTTCAAGAGAGCTGTAAGGTGGCTATCAAACAGCTGGAGTGCTCAAGGGAACTTGGGGAAATGCCAACTTCTGACAGATGATTAGGGTGAAGCAGGAGCATAATAATAACCGATGACCCTGACAAGATCAAGTCAGGTCTGAATGCCTGAAACACATAGAAAAGCAGAATCTGTGCTCTGAGAACCTCTCCAAACAAACAGGGAAGTTTGTAGATGTTTGTTTGGTTCTGGAATTAGACAGGAGTACCTGAACACACTTCTGAAAAATTCTTATGTTAGGCCTGAATGATCTAACCAAACATTACACTCTTTACTAAGATGTTAGAAATTTCTGGGGGTGAAATCAGAAGGCGTGAACTGAAATTCAATAGAGCATGACATGCAGATGCTTTCATAAGAGGTAAGAGAGAATTAGAACATGAACTCCAACGGCTGCCCCCCAAAATCTCAATGATACTAAGAAATGGCCTCACTCCAGAGGTTCTACAGTAAACCTGTAATTTACAGTTAATTCTACAAAATGTAGAAAAACATCCAAATAGCAAAATGTTGTGGAGGTTTTGCCTGGGGGGAGAGGTCTCTGTTTGTTTTAGTACACATAAAGGTAAGCTGTGAGGGCTCATAGGCTGTTCTGATGGGTTGCAATTTTTTAAGGAAGAAAATATCAACAGGTAATTTCAAAGTCAAATGACAGTACCACAGTACTTCCCACTTGCCTTACCTATTTATATCTCTCAAATCTTTCTCTGGCCACCCACAAGGACCTCCAGTCTAACTATCAATAAATTTTGGAAAGTTCTTATAAAATACCCATTTGTGACCGTTAGTACTTTTATGTTGGGAGAGCTCAGTCTCTCAATTGCACATGTATAATAGCACCAATGATTGGAATAAACCACATGACCGCTTGTGTTTCCTCAATAGTTTAATTAGAATACCAAGTATTCCTATGGCCACCACATGTCTGTCTTTTCCCAATCAGTCACACTGGGCAGACAAGGGCAGCTCATCCCTGTCAGAGGCAACACATTTATTCTGCAGGCAGACTCCAGATGAGAGGGATTCAGATTACTGCAGAGCAGCACAACAACTCCCACACACGTTCCTCTAAATTACAATCTTTCTTTTTGGAAGAAGGGCCTTCTGAGAGGTCAGCTGGATACCTCCCTATACCTTCACTTTCTTAATGTTTTTTGCTACTTGGCTGTCAGGGTAACTGTACCACTGCCAATCTTATCAGCATGTGCGTCATCTGATCATTAGCATATTTCATTTGCCAATTAACATAACCTGATTATTACTGGGTGCTTAACAGTCCCCAAAGCAAATTGTGCCAGGAAGAAAGGAAATGTGTCCGCTGTCCTCACTGACTCCACTGGCAATTCCAGTGGTGCTCCCTGCCTCTGCCTTACCTCTTTCACCAGCCAGTCCAGGCAAGCATACATTTCATGGTTGCTTTGCTAAATGACCCTGTTAAAGCACCTGTGAATCCATTCCTGAAGCAGCTTTTATGCACTCAGACTTCAGCTACAAGCATGGGCCATACATGCTTTTCCCTGGTATTGGATCAACAGAGTAGGTTGCTCTGATGTATCTCTCATCTTTTCATGTCCTACAATCAGCAAAGCTACGGTCTTTAGCAAATACACAAGCATTTCAAGGTTTGGCCTGTATCAGTAATTTATTTGATTTCTCTGTATAATGGCAATAGAAAACATTCCTCTTTCAGCATTATAGTAAAGGTTCTGGCCACTTTTGAAGCACTTTAATATCCTTTTAGGGATAGCACCATAAAAATATAGTGTAACTGATGATGTCTATCATGTTTTAAGTCTGAAGACTTTTGTTTATTAATTATAAGACTTAAATGAATTTCAGATTTTTAAATTCTGCAGATGGGGACTAGCACATCAATATCCAAGTACTT
>VYZS01039589.1:20303-34206 GCA_013400695.1 Neodrepanis coruscans | reverse complement strand
ACACACACACACACACATTTCTGAGTGCCTTCCAGGACCTTGCATATTAATAATTGATGGCAAAGGCTTGTTTTTAAGGCAGGAAAGTTACCTTGTTCCCAGGGAGGCTTCTCCTCCTTGCACCCAGATCCAGCCAATTTCCCCCAGCACAGCACTGCTCGTGGGCACTTTATCCCTGGCTCTGACCAGGGGGACTCCTTCCCCTGCCCACAGCCCCTGTAATCTTGCCTGGTTACTTCAGAGACAGTGAGAGAAAAGCATCCCTCCCATCATAATTTCTGAATTTCAGGACATTTCACATCATTACTGACAACAGCAAAGAGCCCAGTGCAGCATCTACTCCCAGAACTCCATCTACTTCCCACAAGCTCCCCAAACCAGCCCTAATTCACTTGGGGCCCCCCAGATGCTGCCTCATGCCCAGGGTGAAGACCTCTCCTCCCATAAGATCTGGGTTTGGTCTCTCTGTTTTTCACAATCCGAGTTTTGTGCTGTCAGAACTCTGTTTTCAACCTCATTCCTGAACCATCTCTTTCTCGAGCATCCTCGTTTCCAGGCAGATGAAAAGCTGCTTAATTTAGTCCTGCAGAGTGCTGGGTCCATCATTAACCTCCCTCCTGCTCTCAGTCCAGAGCATGTTTTGCTGCAGCTCCTCTTCTGCAAAGCCCAACCACAGCTCAGCTGCTGGAGAGAAAGATAAGAGCACACACGAGACACCCAGAGCCCTTCCCCTGCCGGGCCTGGGGTCCTGCACGGGTTTGCCTTTGCACAAACCCACTGATGGGCAACTTTCTGCCAAAAATACCCAGACAAACTGTGTTCCTCGCTGCCTTCACCTGAGGAAGGGATGGTGGGCACACAGGGTGGGCTCTTCTGATGTTGCTCCTCCTACTCTTCCACTGTCACCATCCCACCTTCCCCTTCGAGATGCTCCGGGAGAGCCTCCAGCGCAGCCCTGAATTCCCGCAGCACCTTCCCTGGTGCAAAGCCATTCATCACCACACAAACAGCTCCCTGCTAAAGGCCACGCCGTGACAAAACGCCAATAGCTGTATTTATATTCAATATGTCCCGCTAATCTGGCCTTCAGGAAGCGTCTGCTAAACCTGCCCCTTCCTTCCTGGGCATCACCTCTTTAATCAGTCTCTTGTTACTGATCACAGATTGATTTCAGTTCCAGTAGCCAATAGGTTTTCCTTTTAATTTTCAGCATCATGTTTAATTAAAGCAGGGTGGATCTGACCCCATCAAGTCATATCGAAGTCTGTCTAAGCCCCAGGTGAGTGAAAACACCAGCATAAATTATTGATCAATCTTTGTTCAGATTAATCTGTCACTGCCTCTCCCCGGGCAGAGCTCACAAGACGTTTGTCTCGTGGCAGCTGTTCTGTGGCAGCTCAGGACACGGTGGAGTCCCAGCCAGGGAGGTGGGAACCTGCTCCCTGAGAGCATCACATCCCTCAGCCCCTTCTCCCAGCAAATCCCAGCCCAGGGACACAGCAGGAGCTGGGACATGTTGCTAAACTGGCAGACCTTCTTATACTCTGGGAGGAGGATGCAAACCACAGTGAGAAGTGAGATTAAAAAAAAATAGTCCTTATTTCTGCATAAATCCCAAACTAAAGGCCCTTGGGCTGGCAGAACAAGTGTTTTTCCTCAGTCTTGGAGATGTTGGAGCTGTAGGGTCAGTGGGAGCAATGGGGTAAAGGAAATCCTTCTCCCCTGCCCCGCTGCAGATTTCTAAGTGATCAGTGGAAACCACCACAAAATCCGTACCTGGAGGCAGTTTAATGCCAGCACAGAGAAGACGAGGAGCAGCAAGAGGTGGGTGTGAATGGGGAGAGAAAACCAAACAGACACGATGGGAGGTGCTGCTGCTCAGCCCGAGCCTTCACCTCCATGAGCTCAGGAGGATTTTCTGCCCCTCCAGGGCTGGGTGAGAGTCTGAGCTCAGAAACGATGCTGAAATGCTAAAAATCAGCAAAGCCTTGGAGCACCTGAGAAGCCCAGTGGGGTTCAGCCTGAGCCGGCTCCTCTGTGCAGCAACCCAAACCCAGAGAGCAAACACGCCTTTGGGTTATGAATAAAGATGGGGACGAGGCATTCCTGCCGCTCCCGAGGCAGCCGGCTCTCCTGCCTGAATACTAATGGTTGAGTTGAGCTGAGACTGCTAAAAAGCCTGTTTGGGGTGAGGGTCTGGAGGAAACAATGGTGTGTTTGCACCATTCGGGTGAAAAACAGGTGGCTTGGCTGGATCCAGAAAACTTCTGTTCTTGGAATAAACTTCGGATGCTGCCAAAACCTGAGAGGGGTGAAGGGCTGGATACAAATAGCTGGAGACTGAGGAAGGATTGCCAAGAGCATCAGCTCAGCTCGTGAGTCAGCAGCATTAGCTCTCACCTCAACAAGCAATCT
Source organism: Neodrepanis coruscans (assembly GCA_013400695.1). NCBI lineage: Eukaryota > Metazoa > Chordata > Aves > Passeriformes > Philepittidae > Neodrepanis > Neodrepanis coruscans. The sequence continues at coordinate 31,791 of VYZS01039589.1, read as the reverse complement.
GCAAATTGTGCAAATCTGCTTTTCACAGTTCACCTAACCTGCGAAATGGCCTCAGATTTACAGCCCAAGTGTTCATGCTCAAAAACAACTGCGTTAATGAAGAAGCAGAAGGGAGGGGGGAATTATACAAACACAGGAGTTTGGGTTTCGCTTGAAGCGACGGCTGGTGCCAGTCCTGCGCGAGGGTTTCTGCCACACGGTGCTCAGTTTGCTGTTACATCCCCAGAAACACCTGAGGCTTGTTCCTGAGCTAGGCATCCCTTTTTTTCCTCTATTTTTTCCCACCTGCTCTCTGCAACCTTTGTCTGAAGCCCTCAGCATGCAGGGGATTCTTTGCTAAGGAAAAAATTTCCAGTCCTTTTGGATTAAAACCCTCCCATCATCAGATGCAAAACGGACAAGGGGATCAGTCTCTGCAAGGAGAAGATGAAAGGGGCCGTGTTTCCCCTCCCTTTGTAAAGTGGAGAGATCAATGCCACATTTCCACGGGGATAAAAGAGCCAGCTTGGCTGTGGGAAAATTGCTTGGGAAGGAGGAGGCAGGAGCAGAATGAATTGGTGGAACGAGCCACCCCAGGGTTTACCTTTAAAGTATTTTTAGCACCGAGCTTGGAAGAAAAAGCTGTAACCCAATAGTTCAGAGCAGGACAAGTAGAGGACATTGGCACATCGAGGAGTTACCTTTGTTCACAGGTCCTCGAGCAGAGCTGGGAATGGAGAGGGAGCTGAGGAGAGGAGAGGAGAGAAGGTTGCGCCAAGTTCGGCTGCTTCTTGTGCTGAGTTTCTGGAAAGCTCGTGAAAGGAGGATGGTGGCTTTGGAGAGTCTCTTGGGATCTCACCCCTTGGCTTTTAGATTTTTAAAAGAAAATCCATCAGCTCTTCACGCAGGGCTCTGGGTGAGAAGGTCCCTGTTAGTCCCACATGTGTGAAATCCTGGTATGCAGAAGCCCTTGGGTGATGTGCTGGATAATCTGCAGCATTTCATGGAGCTGTTTCATCCCCATCCCGGCCCCGAGACTGAGCCACTGTCTCCCTGAACAAAACCCAGGTGCCCACACTCTGCTGCCAACCTGTGCACCAGGGGCTTTTTCATGGGAACACTGTTTCCCACACAAACTGGGACTGTCAATCCCATTCCAATTCTAATTTCAAATGGTGTTTGCTCTCTTTCCAGATAATGCCACCTTAATGTTCTCCAACGGGCTACTATTAATCTTGTGCTGCAGACGGACAGATCATTATGGATGGGGGGAGAGGGGGGATCTGTAGCACAGATTGATCAAGCCTGTTGCAAAAAAGTGATGTGATTTATGTCCATATTACAGCACATATTTGGATAATTCTACAGGCCAGGCCCTGAGCAAATACAAGCCTGTGCCTGCCCATGCAATAGTGTTGTTCCTTTAACGAGCTGTGTAACACAATGTGGAGACATTTCACGGGATGCAACTAAATCCTAGTGGGAGAAACACCTTCCAACAAAGAGTGGTTGGAGAAGAGGACAGGCCAGTGCCCTTTCTCCTGTGCTGTGGAGGGGTTGTTAAATCAACAGTGGGATCCAGGCTCTTTGCCCAGATATCTCTGACCTCTTACTGCTTCAGGGGTTCACAGGTCCTACCCACAAGGTCCACGGATTTTATTCAGCCTGATAAAGCCCCTCCTCTAGTCCTAGAGCATCACCTCCTGAGGTTTAACAGCTGCTGCACCCCCTCCAGAGATCGTTGCATTGCTGCACCCTGGGACAAGTCCAAGATCTGTCAAAGCCAGTGGAAAACTCCCATTGACATCAATCAATCCAAGAGTAAAAGGGGGTTGTAAAGACTGGGATACCTCAGGGATGAAAGATATAAATGTAACTGTTTTTTCAAAATATGCATCTAAAGAAATGCAATTTTCCATGACCAATAAAAAACCAGCATTGTTATAATGAACATCAGGAGATTGTTCTCCTGATTTCAGGAGACACTGAGCACAGGGGGAAAGCTGCTGGAGACTGAGCACAAACTTGGAGGACAGAGCAGAGAACTTGTGCCAAAGAACTCAGGTTAAATGGTGACACAAGCCAGGAGACTCTTCAGCCCCAATGGCCTTTGAGTGCAATAAAGAAAAGACAAGAAGCTCTATTTTTTGCAGTTTGCTAGAAATAACAGGGGAAGAGGACAAAATGTCAGGTATCCCAAAGTTACTCCTTTGAAATAGGAGCCTAGAAAGGAGCAGCTTTATCTAAAGGTGGTAAAACAACAGAGCTCAAATGGCATTCAAGCAGACCAAAAACATGTTACTCTGTGCTAAGAGTCTTAGAAGAGAAAGTTCTTGTTGGCAGCACCAATTTAAAGTACAGCTTAAAAACCAGTGACTTCAAGGAGGAGATTTTTGTTTCTGGTTTGTGCTGGGTTTTTTTTTTTCTTTTTAAGTTTAATTACTTTGCCTTTCGAATGCCCTTCAAAAGCTTTACTTTCTCTGTCCAGCAATTCTCACACCGTTCTTGTGCAGAGCCCTGATGGCCCTAGACTTGGGAAAAATGAAGTAAATCCACTTTTAATCTCAAGGGCTGAAGGTGTTGGGTTTTGTTTATATCACCACTATTTAATGTTGAATATTTTCAGCGCTTCTGATAACCAGGGTGAGGGTGTATCGATTTCTCCACCTCGTGCTGTAAGGTGCTTGTATTAAAAAAGAGATAACTCAGCTCTTTTCTAGTTCAGAGCCTGCTCATGTTTGACTGCTTTTTAAGTAGTGGTGAACCACCCCTCTTGCCCAAGAAAACTCTCTAAAACTGTTCATAGATGAAAATTAAATACCTTTCTGCTGAGTTTTGTAACAGTCCATTAACACTAAAACAACCGAAAGGATTATTAACAGTAGCAAATAAATCAGTTTGGAAACTGAGATGTCAAACATGAGACTATACCCAGGGATTAGAGCTAAACTTGTGAGGACAATGTACAGTTTTAAAGGCTCTTGAACAAGTTTAGGAATTTCTGTCTTGCAGCAGCCCCTGTGCAGGTATGGGCTGTGATGATATTGGACAGCTCACCTGTATTTTCCCAGCACAATTAACATGTTTGACAGGTGAGTTTGGCAAGACTTCCTTACTAATGCTTTAAGGATGGAAGAATGTCCTGTCACAGCAATTTAAATATTTCCTAGCCTGCCCTTTCTACTCTCTTACATCAGCAATTTGCAGTTTTAATTTCACGGGTGTCTGTAATTACAGTGAAAACAAAAAGCAAATCTGAAGGGCTTATCAGCTTTGCTTCTTGGCATGTTTTGGTGAATACTCTGGATTTAATTTCCTCATGTTTTTCAGTAGGAGAAAAATATTTAATACAAGGACTCAAATTTGACTGTGACCTTCCAGGGCTGTTGCCTCAGATCCAGGTACAGTTGTAGAACCTGGGTGGGAGAGTGAGGCCAGGAGCACATTGTGCAGCAGAATCAGTCACTTAATCCATGGATTTAGGGAGGAATAGACACCCAAATCTCAGGGTATTCACCCAGTGTCTGAGCAGAGCAGACCCTGATGTGAAGGACCAGTTCAGTTCTTCTCTCTCCCCTTAGCTGGGGGCACATCTCTGTCAGGAAACCAGGGCTGGGGAAATTTAGGAAGGGTTTTGGAAGCACATGAGCATTCCATCAGAGTCACCTCTGGGCTCAGGAGGAATTTATCACAAGAGCAGGATTTATAGAAGAGCTGGGTAAAACCTCAGAGAAAGAAAACAAAATGCAATTAAGCCTCCCACTAAGGTCGTGTTTTAGCAATTTTTGGTCAAATTCAGTATTCTGGAGCATCACCTGCCTTTGGCTCACCCTGCCCCAGGGGCTGGGCTGCTCTGTGTCCCCCCAGGACCAGCTTTGTTCCCTCCCGTGGGAAGCAGCACCATCCGGCCCCTCTGCAGCTCTTCATTCTCATCTGACATTTCCCTTCCCTTCAGGTCCCCCAGCAGGTTCCAGCCTCTTCAGCTCCAGGAACCAAGGGCTGCCAGACTTTTTCATCCAGCAGAAAATGAGCAGTGGCCACAGGTCACCTCTGCCCGGGGCTGCTCTCTGGATTGTTCTGAACCGAGGGGAACCCACAGCCCATTGTCACCCCCGAGCCCCTGGCTGGTGACACTTCAGTGCCTTTAAAACACACTCCTGCTTTTCTTCTCAGCATTTTAAAGAGGGATTGTCAACAGCAGCGAGGCTGTAAAGAGAGAAAAAGGGCTAAAAATACCTTAATAAACCCAAAATGCACGGAGGAAGTGCAGATGGGCAGGAGACAAGGGCACGGCAGCGCTGCACGAGCACAGGCTGCTTCTCCTCTCTATCAGCTTCATTTTTATACCAAGGCTACACTGAAGTTTCCTGCTCAAAATTCTTCACCTGCAGATGCGGAACGAGCAGCTTGTTGTGAAAACTCAATAGCTGAAATGTTGGTACTATGGGTTAATTGTAATTGGGTACATAAATCCAGCCTGCATTACTGTCCATGAGAGCAACTCTTATAATCACGTTCTTGGTGCAAATATTTGTTCTCATGAATTTGAAATGATCTCACCATTAATATTTTTCTCGTATTTGTTGTTTTCTGGCAATATTCCTCAGCTGATTTGCAGGAACTGTTGGAGATGCTGAAGACCAGAACATGGAGCACTGAGGCATCTTTAAACCCTTCTCAGCATCTGAATAATAAAACTTCTCCATCCTGATCCCTCTGGTTTTTGGAGCAACTTTCTGATCAGCACAACCCCCTCTATTACCAACTACAAGGACTCTGGCTTTAAATTAGCCTCCTTATTAACATTAATAAGTAACTAAAATGAGAAATGCTCAGCTTTCCCTGGGTCCTCCCTACTCAATGCCATACTTCTTTTTTTTTAATTTCCCTTTTATTGTTACAACACAAACCCAGTAATCAGGTATTAGTGCTGCTGTTGAACTTTACAGAGGATAAAATGCTAGATGATAAAAAACCTCAGTTGCTGCAAAGACACACCTCTGCCCTCCCAGAGGGTCACCACTCTCCTCGTGTTAACAAGGAGCACTTCTGGAGATCTCTTGGTTTTGATCATTTGCTTTTAAAAGGGAAGAAAAAAGACAACCTCAAAAATTCTAACGAGTTCATGACACACACGTGTCTTTATAGGAACTAATTATCTGATACTGGAATCACTGTCCCTCAAAGCAAGAGAGGAGACACAAACCCTGGTGACTCAGAGGCAGCTTTATTTCGGGGCTGTTTCTCCCCAAACATCCAACTCCATCCCTGCCCTGGCTGCTGCCAACCAGGGAATGGCCACGGGAAAAACAGCTGATGTGTGATGTGAAGAAACACAGCCAAAGCTGACACTTTTCATGTTTACTTGCAGCAAATCTCCTCTTTTGAAAGGGACCAGGTGAGTTTAGAACAGAAGCCCTGCCTGGCAATGGTGTGTTTGTGATAAACCACGGCATGGGCTGTGGGATTCACCCTGGTGAGGAGACAGTTCCCCCTGGAGGGAGTCCAGGACATCCATTAAGTCTCTATTGCCTGTATATGAACTAAATCCATGCACAGATCTGTGCTGGGGTCACACCTGTGGAGGTGTGGGCAGCAGCAGGAACACTGGAGGTTTCTGCAGCGTTGGAAAGAGCTGGAATGGGATCCTCAGCCTCCTACATCCCCCCTCACTGCCAGCACCTGGAGATACATCTGTCACCTCCAGGGGCTTGGCTCTGTGGGTCTTTATATAAAGCAAGGAATGACTGATTCCCATGTAAATATTAGTAGAAAGACCAGTCTCAGGGATGGGAAGATGCTGATCCTGGCACTGCCCTCATGCAAACCCTCCATCGACAGTGGGCAGTTCCTTTGGCAGGTTTTGTTCATTTTTGTAGTTCACAGACCTGGAGACACCAGAACCAGCAGTGGATCTTGGAATGGGGATCCCTCACACACCTACAACCCACCAGTTGTGCTCTGACAGGTCGGTGCTGCCCAAAGGACCAGCACCCGAGACAGGATTGCAGCACCACGGCACAACAGAGCTTGAAGGCTGCCAGTGAGAGACAAATATCCTCATATTTAAGCTGCATTTTTACCTTGAAAAGCAATTTGCAAACCCATGGAGCGATTCTGACAAGCCTCACTGAAACCACATGTACTGAGTTTGCAGGAAAGATGCTTTTACCCACCTGCCAGCCCTGGGATGAATCTCCTTTCACTTTATCATCGTCAGGGCTTAAAAACGCTCTACAAACCAGATCTCACATTTGCAGGACTCTGGTGGGTTTAGAGCGTGCAGGCAGCAGTGGTGTGTGAAACCTGTGAGCCTTCCTTTGGCCAAGGATGTAGATTTGTGCTCAAAGAACCTGCAGGAGCCCAGCCAGGCACCCAGAACCCAAGTGCTGCACTGCTGTGATGGGCTTCCACTCTGCTCCGTAAAATTTATGGCTGCTGGGAAAGGCCAGAGAGAAAAGGCAGCACCTTATGTCTTCTTTAAGCCCTTCTCCAAAAATTTGGCAGGAATGGCTTTGGAATGGGACAGCCCCTGCCACTTCACACTCCCTTATTGTCTTTCTGGGTTAAGATTTTTCCCGTGCTTTGCTTTTGCTGGTGCACAGAACCAATTAACCGAGGGACTAATTCAAAATATGTATTTGTTTCCGAGCAGGCATTAAAAACTTTGGAAGGCGGCAACAAATACACAAGAAAGGAAAGAGAACTAAAAGGCTTTGGTTAGAAAATTAAAGTTGTTTGCCATGGCTTGATGGCTTAATCAGTCGATCAATATTGTTCACAGGGCAGGCAGGGAGGGAGCCATGAGCTGTGATGAAAAATGCATGAGGGGACAAGGGAGACCTGGGAGTAGAAAATTAAAAAGTCAGCCTGTTACATTTGTCCAATATTGGCAGAGAAATTAAAGTGGTTTGGGGAGGGGTGCGGGGTGGGAAAGGGGAGCAGCTGCAATGTGCACTGCGAATCTGCTGCGGGTTCCCTGCACCAGAGAAACTTTCACATTAATTAAGTTGCTTTCTTAGCAAAAAGATGGATTTTGTAACCTTTAGCACTCGCAAGCACCAGGAGCGGGATGGGAGGGGTTTGCACAGGGGGTGGAATAAAACGGGATTTCTTCCCATCAGGGATGTGATAGAGAAAGGAGCACGTTGGGCTCAGGGCAGGTGACACCCAGTGACAGTGCCCAGGGTGGGGGGCTGCACCTCTCCTGCAGCAGCGGGGGAGCTGGACAAGCTGGAATGATGCAGCTCCACCAGGAACAGCCCGAGCAACTAAAGCAGCTCTTTTTTCTGCACGTGGATGAGTTTCCTGTTAAATCTGGCCACTCCCGAACCTGCAGCAGAGCTCGCCCTGCAGAAATAACTCTCAGAAGTGCAGGTCTGGAAAAGGTGAGAGCCAAACGTTCCTTATGGATCATGGTCTTTGCTGTTTGCCTTAGAGATCAGAGCTGCTTTAAAAACTGCAACAAACTCCAATGGTAAAAAAGAGCAACGTCACCCATTCTGCAATTAAATAACTTTTGATCAGCGTCCCTTCTTGGGGTGACAAAGAAAATAATAATGCCCAGTATCCAAGTGACAAAGCTGAGGAAGAAGACTGGAATGCTGTGAGAATGGCTCTGTAAATAGAAGTAACCTCCCACTTTCTGTCCCTCACATTCCAATAGTGCAGAAGTGACCTCCCAACTTCTCTCCCTCCCATTCAGAACTCAGAGCAGCTGAAGGTCCCCTCTGCTGCAGTTTCTGGAGGGAGGAACGTGACAAACAGGTTCGTGTTGCACTTCAGAAAGACAATTATTTTTGTACCGAGGTACCTACAGTGAATCGTGTGACTCTCCATCAGACTCCCCAATTACAGGTTTAAAATTTCAGGCTCAATTAACACAGAGACTTGGACGATGCTGTTTTCTGCAACTAATTATCTCCAAGTGCCAAGACACGATTCCACCTAAAATACTTGTGTGAACTTCAGGATTTGCTTTCTACACCATTATTTAAGCATAAACAGAACAGAGCAGCCAGCAGTGCCTCAGGCAGGCTGGATACCATATTATGACCTTTATATTAGCAATAAAAATGCTTACACTGTCAGAAACCCAGGCCTTCTAATTAGCACAGTAACGGGATGGAGAGCAGGGCTCTTTATTTCCAAGGCTCGGGCTCATCCAAGATGCAAACGTTGTTCTGTCTTGGGTGATCTTTGTCCTGAGAAGCTGCTTGGGTCAAAGAACAGCACAAAAAGTTTTCATTAGGTAATTCAGCTATAGCTGGATTTGAAATGGCCATTATCCTGCTGCTATGGCAATTCTTGTTTGGGAGTTATTATTGATAATCATAATATGGAAAAAAAGGAATCAGATCTCATTACCATCCTCAAACACACACATGCTCATTCTTCACACACACAGTGTTGTGCCTCCAAAGTCATAAACACATATATTCTTTCAGTCCCTCTCTCTCTTTCATACAAGGCAGTCCTGCACAGATTTCTGTACCTGGAAACCTGAAATTCCCACATCACACCCTCTCCCTATGGGAAGGAGCTGCTGCCTTTGGAAGCTCAGTCTTATGTTACCAGCAAACACAATTTAGTTCCACACAACTACACAGCAATACCCTCCCAGCCTCTACATTTTTCAGTCTCCACAGCTCTCAAACGGGCTGTTTTTAGGGTTATAAAAAAATTGTGAGTTGAAATTCAAATAAACAAGTGCTTTAAAATCTCTGAACACTTTATTTTCAATTGACTGCAGAAAGAAAAAGGATCCCTCCCCTTCCTGCCTTGTTTTTGTGTCCTCCTCATCCCATTTTTATTAAATCTGATTAACTTCACAACATTCCTCCCTGAAAACCAAACTTTGCACTACCAAAGCTTCCAAGAGGGGTAACTTTTCTTTCTACTATCAAAGCTTATCCACAGGCAGAAGGAACCTTAAAAACTAGTCTGCAGCACTGTATCTTAATGTCAGTTTATTTGAAAATAAGTTCTATTTCAATTTATTTGAAAATAAACAGAGTGACAAAGGTTCTCCAGAGCTCCCCTTCCCAGCTCTCCCAAATCCAGCTGGTTACTGAAGGTTTGGTGGCTTGTAGAGGAAACCAGGGTGTTCTGGTGGGGATGACAGTGGAATTCATCAAATTTGCCATCAGGAGGGGACAGAGGAAATGTGGAGCCCTCAAAAAAGACCAGAGAAGGCACTTTACATGACACAACCCCAGGGCTGGGACAGGAGCAGGGACCTTCCCTGTCTCTGGGGAAAGGAAAAACATCCAAGACTCGTAGGAGCAGAACTCTCCCATCCATTCCAAGCACAGCAATTGCTGGGAGGGATCCTGCTCTTCTCCAGAGTGTTCCATGTACATCTTAAATCATTTAGGAAACACGCTGTATGTCTGTGCTGCAGAAACTCTGCTTTAGGGCTGAATTATTTCACTACTCCCAGTTCTAAAACATGACTGTCACTGCTCATCACACGTTTTCTAACCACTTAATACATGCAGATTTTGTTAACATTTCTCATTACAATTTTAGTAAAGGGAAACATCTGTTTCCCCCTGCCTTAGAAAGTACATTGCATCTTCCAAGCTGCCACATGCCTTTGAAATTCCACGTTTAATCAACGCCATAATCTCTTCCACAAAAATCCCCCCAGCACTCAGATAAGCAGCCATGCAACAACCACCAGCCCCCATCATTTCAGCATGTTTAAATGCTTCCAGGTCTTCTAAAGAAAAGAAGAGAACTGAAAAATCCACACCAAACCCAAGGGTTTTGTTGATCAAATAATGAAACAAACAGCACAAAATTCGGGAATACAAAATTTATTTCAAGCTTATAAAAGTCTTCAACATTGCAAATTCTGTCCACAAAACACAAACTGTACATGGATGTTTTCATTAGGGTTTACAATAATGATTATTACTGCCAGATCTCCCCAGACAGATCATTTCAGACCACACAGAGATCTTCAAGACGCATCAGTCTCACAGACCAATGGCTTTCTAAGAGTCAAATTAGTGCAACCTCACTGCTCAGTAGAGGTGAAAGGTTCAGAAACATCTCTTAGACCATCACTGCTCTCCCAAGAGCAGAGTGTTGACTCCTCATGGTCCCACCATCCGGGCTCCTACTGCCTGCAAGTGTCATGAAAAGCTTCGAGTGTTCGGAAATCCCTCCATGTGGGTGGAAGGCCATCCTGCAGAAACCTTCCGCAGCGCTGGCACGGAGCCTGGAACAGCTTTATGTAACTTCTTAACCAGGTCTAAAAGGAAAAGGGAGAGAAATTAAAGAAAACTGGCTATGGATGTTCCCCTTTGTCATCACTCTTGTCAACACAGTAAGAGCAAGGACAGAGGATGTACTTTGGCGAGGCCCCAGCGAGGTACAGGGTGATTTTATAAAGAGAAACACAACGAAGATTACAAGGTCAGTGAATAGCTGAATTCCCACTTTATTAATCATCTTTTGCTTTTTTAGTCACTTAAGCAAATTTGTTAATAGAAATTCCTGCCCTCTGAGCAGGAGGCATTTGCAGCTTGAGAATCATGAGGGGGTGTTGTAATGCCCCTCAGATTTTTACTGGAATATAATTGTTCTTGATGGATGCCTTCTCCAACTGAATATTGGTTTGTCTCTTCCTATGATCATCCATCACCCCCCTGCTGCAATCACTGCAAAGGGCTGGACGACTCAGAGCTGGAGACAGAAGGGCTCCCAGATCCAGCTAATGAACTTCCTCTCTAATGTTATTTTAGGATCAATACTCACTGGTCATAAAAATACCAAACCATGTTAAATCTGATTACACTGATGACTATATAGAGAAAAGGCTGAATAACACAGAGTAAGTTCAGGTGTTCCCAGGTAAAGTTCCTGCCTCTGAAGTGGGTTGTTCCCCTTGTGACACACAGCCTTACATAACCCAATTCCCAACTCAAGGAGACACACACAACTAAAAACCCCCTAGACCAGCAGGTTTATCCTGTGAAGGATGCACATGAATCTTGTCATTTAAAGTCCTATTGAATTACATCGATAAGAGAAAATTGTTCTCTGAAGAAGAGGTCAGCAGAGTTTATTGAAACAAATCCTTCCATCTTCATCAGAGCCTTCTCTATAGCAACCAAACCTTTGGCCGTCAATAACTCTCCTCCACAAGAACTAGACCTTCTCTAGGTTTAGCAGTAAATATGGGGACAAGGGCAACACAACTCTACAAGTAAATTGCTGTTATTTACTTCAGCTTGGATGGGCTGGAATCGAATTTTCTGAACCATAATACAAAAATAGGTAAATGAAGTTAAATTGTGCACTTGAGACATCTGTTGGCAGGAAAACAAGAATGGGTTCTTCATTCCTATCAGAAAATTAGGGCTTGAGAACATCCTGTCATGTGGATTGCACATCTGACATGTGAAAGGCCCAACATATTGACACTTGTGCTGTACAGCTGCTTTGGCTTTGTTGGGAGTCTCTGTGTTTTCCCGAATCGATACGGCAGGGCCTCGGC
>VYZS01039588.1:18565-31329 GCA_013400695.1 Neodrepanis coruscans | reverse complement strand
TGTAATTGTTTTTATCTGACTTTCAAGATCAGGCACATTGCTTTAATATTCACAATGTATTCTCTTTTTCAGAGCTATAGAGCCAAACTAACCCAAGGAAATGAGGCTGCATTGGAGACTGAAGCATTGTGTGCCTTTGTTCAGCAGTTTACAGGCACTGAATACAATAAGGTAATATTTCTTAATTTTATTTATATATATGTGTGTGTATATATATAAGTATCTATTTCTATATATATCAAGTGTGTATATATATCTTAATACTGCACAAGAGGGGTATGTTTTCTTGTTTAATGAAGATGGATTCTCAGCTATTGAAACTAATGTAAAAAAAAAATGTTAATATTTCCAGCTGCTGGAGGTTCTTCTGCCCCTGAAAGATTTCGAGGCTCGTGTGAATGCTGCTGTAGACCATATAACTCAGATTCACACAAACATCAATCGTGAAGCACTCAGCTTTGCTGCTACTTCATTTTACCATAAACTGAAGGCTGCTGACAAGTATATACCAGACTCCAAGTATCATGGGAATGTGACACTGATGCGGGCAAAGTCTCACAATGAATATGAAGAAGGTCTGGGTAAAGACTACAAACTCTCAGAGGTCAGTGTCAGGCCTACTGGTCACTGTTGAGTTTCTCCTAATATTTGGGGCATCCAAAGAAAAGCATGGAAAATTATCCCCACTGAGGAAAAAGGACAAAACCAACCTGAAAGAAATTATCATTCTGCAGCTATTGTGCTCTAATAAGAAGTCCCCAAAAGCAAATGCCTTGATTGGTTCCAGGAATTTTATGTGGGTAGTGAGGGTCAGAAGGTCAAGCCCCTATAGTGGATAAGTGTTTTCTATAGCTGATTCTTGCAGCTCTCCCAAATGACTTTGATTAATAAAGATGTTAAAAGAGAGTAACTTTTAGTCTTCTTTCACTGTATACCTAAAGTTTTTCCACTGAATGAGGTCAGCCTCCTGGCGAGCAAGTGTCAGCCTTCTGACAATAAAGGCAGCTTTTTCTCAGTTACCTTTTGTGGACTTCTTAGAAGTTAGTAGTTAGAAGCGGGTTTGTTGTGGGCCTAAAAAAAGTAGGGGTTTGGCCTGTAGTCCAGATAAGGTCACTGTTTTTAGCCCCTGCTCACATACAAGGATTAAGTGTCTTACATTATGGTGCAGGGAATACCAGGGAAAAGGAAGTGATTTTCAGAATTCTCTTCCTGCTTCTAGCATCTCCTATCCCTTCAGACTTCTACCTTAATTGATTCCAGGCTAACTTACATGTTACTAAGGTTGCCTAATGACTTTAAAGGAAAATTTATGGTGGTGAAAGATGAAGAAGGAGGGTGTTTATCTGACTTTCGTAAGGGCTTCAAAGTAGCTACCTTATCGTTCATTCTTTGATATTGTAGGTAAATTACTCTTTTGGTACCAGCTTGGTTAACTTCCTGCCCAGCTTATATTTGAGTGGACAGCCTACCAGGCTGTAAGCCTATTATGCTTTAAAACACTCATTCCAAGCAGTGCCCTGTAACCAAACTATAAAAATGTGTCAGCATAGAACTGGTGCTGTTTTTAACTGAATTTAAAAGAGACAGCAGTGTAAACTATGAGTAACTTAGAACACTGACAAATCCAAACCAGCTAGATGATCAGCTCGTTGTAAATTGTAAATGAAGTTTTTCTTTTCTGTACCTCTGCAGGTATGTGATGGGAAAGTATCTGTCCATGTTATTGAAGGGGATCACCGCACCTTGCTAGAGGGAGATGGCGTTGAATCAATTATCGGGATCATCCACAGCTCACTGGCAGAGCCACGTGTCAGTGTCAGAGAAGGTTAACTTCTGATTTCTCACTGTCAGTGATGAAGAAAATGCCAACATTCCTAGTTATGACAAACCCCAAGAAACTCTTCCTGTTGTTCAACCATCTCATCTGCTCTGCTGCCAGAACTGGGGAGTCCAGCTGTACTTGATTGATTATTTTTCTCCCTCTTTCTCACTTACCTTTTTCCAACTTGTATGGGTTCCCTCTCCTTCCTTTCCTGTGCTGTTTTTTCCATAGTATCCCTGTCTGTATTACTGTAGTGCTGTGACTCTGTCACTGTGCACTGCTATGAGGGTTCCCCACTGATGGTTGTGTCCTAAATCTTGGCAGTACGAAAAACAAATTTAGGAGTAGATTTCTTGTGTTCTATATTGTTTTTGTCTTAACAGTATTCCAAAGGGTATGTGATAGCACTTGTTGACCAAGCCTAGTGAGCAGGGAGAGAAGAGCTGCAGCTGATTTTGGAGATACTTTTTATCTGTGAAGAATCTGCCTGCAGTTTAGGTCAAAGATAATTCCATTGAGGGTTTTGTAACTATATTTTTTAATTTGCTGTATTCTAAGTATTTATTGTGTCAAACCAGAGACTTCTTACTTGGTTTTAATTTATCGTGGGTTATAGGAGAAAAGAAACATCCCTTCTTGGAGGGGAAGGTTTAGCCTACAAGGGAATGTTGCCCATTTGTTAAACCAAAGTACATCTTTGGAATAGTCTGGTTTCTTGTTTGTTTTGTTCTTTTTCTCCACTTCCCTGCCCTGTTCAGAAAGGAAAAGGTAGAAGGAAAGATTCTTGCCATCATCCACTCTTCTGAGGAGAGAAAGGCGTGCTGGGATAGGGTGGATGGTTTGACAGATGCCCCTGTATTGAACAGCCTTAAACTGGGCATGACAAAAACAGGCAAAACTGTCCCTAGGCTGGTACGTTGTTTATATTTGTGCAAGGTTCTGGCCCTGCTGTATCAGAACCTTAGTAAAGCATTAAGATCATTGCTTTACCTTATTTCCTCCCACCTCAAGTCTTACCACCCAACCAAACATTTGGAATGGGGGACAGAGAATAGAATACCTTAACAACTGAACTAATCTTCCTACCCCTGCTCTCTCATAACCAAAGCTCAGGCAAACATCCAAGTATCTAAAAAGTCCCTGTTTATTTTATTTAGCAGGGTTTGCTTAAGCCTTGTGTATTCATTTTCCTTTCAGTAATGAGACTGGAGATCCTACATAAGTTAGCTAAGTAATCAGTTTGATGGCATGATTTTAAAACATAGTACCTTTTTAAAGGAAACTTGCATAAAATTCAGTTGAAAAATTCCTTGCCTTTGCTATGCTGGATCTGTTCTTTCCAAAATCAGTAAATCCTTGCTACACTTATGATACAGAGGATACCTGGATAGCAACAAAGCACCAGCTGGGAGGAGCTATTGTGCCTCTGAGAACTGCTGTAAAGCCCCGGTTTGCTCTATCTTAATCCCTCAGTGAGGCATCCTGGTAGTACAGGAGCATTCCAGTGACAGGAAAAGATGGCTCTTCACTTCAGGTTCTGACCTAGTGTCTTTTGCTTATACCACCCTCTGTTGATAGTGGCTGGGTTAACTGGTTTTAGTTTTATAATGTATTTCTTTTGTGAAATCTGAAATAAAACAATATAATATCAGTTTAAATCGTTTTGAAATGTCTTGTTCTTTTTTTCTTTTAATTAATACTTTTTGGTCTAAGGAGTGTCTTTTTCTCTTTGGCTTTCCTAGTATTAAACAGAATTGACCACTGATTGGCTTTTTGTCTTATTTTCTACCAGCATTTCTTAATTTCATAGTTCACTTGGAATCTGTCATTTCTTGGTATAAAGCAAAAACTGCTGCTGGCATATCTGATTTAGTCTACAGAAATAATAATAAAAAAGACAGTATTCTGGAGCATGACTTTTTGTTGCCATGAGTTTGATACCTTAGATACAATCAATATACAGTCACAATATTGAAGTGGAAACTCTGTCTCTAATTCTGGCTCTTGTGGTATCAGCCAAGCGATAACTGAGGCTCATGCCTCAGTTTCCCCATCTGTAAAATGGGACAACAGGATCTACCTCAGGTTCACTGGGAGGGTTAGGCAGGCAATGGGTATAAATGCTGTGAAGTTTTAGGCAGGATGACTAGGTGTTAGTAACAGGAGGAAAGCAAGTAATGTGTGAAGGGGGAGGTGCCTTACAGCTGCCAATAATCCAGTGCTGGGGTGGCTACGAACTGTGTGCATTCCATGGGGCTTCAGCAGATCTCCTGCAGCCTGTCTCTGCACATACTGGCAGAGGGTACTACATAAAACAAATGGGGACAGGTTGCTTTGGTTTAACTGCTGGCAGTTTTAGTGACCCTGAAAAAAGGAGCTGAAAGAATCCTCCTTGTGTTGGTTGTATTGAAAACCTAGAAGACGAAGAGAGCGATTAAACTTTAAGCAAACTTGTACAATAGTTCTCTGCTAACATATTTAATGTCTCTGAGATACGTGGAGGGAGCAAGGACTAATGCTGTCCCATCTGTCACAGCAGGAGTTGGACAAGTTCTCTGCATAAACAATTGTGCACAATTTCATCTAAGCAGAGCTTGAAGATACTGGTTTAGTCATAGAAGTTGAGCAAGAATTACTTGCAGCTTATAAGCTCTAAGTGTTCTTGTGGTTCTTATTTCAAAAGGAGAAAGTTATTTTTTGGGGTTTTTTCTTCCATAATTGTCTGATTAGGAGCTGCTGTCCTATAACCCATTATATAACTGGCTGCTGAATTCAATGTGCCAAAAATAAAAATCTTATTAATGCTGGTACTGCCTGTTGTTTCTCAGTAGTCCATCAGATAGACAGAGGTAGAATAATATCAGAGTGCAAAATCCAATGCAGCAGCTATTTTTTGGGGGAAGACAAGGGCAGAAGTTAAGTGAAGTTGTGAAAGTGAAGTGGGACACTTGTCAGCTGATACATTCTATCCTCATTTTCAGCTACCCTCTCACAGGCTAAGGCCATGCTGGTCTGAATCTCAGGACTGAAGAACAGTCCTCTCTGACCCTATACACTTACTTAGGCTCGCAAACTCACAATGCCATTCTTAAATTTGCAAAAGGAAAAGAATATAGCATATGTTGTCATGAGTATTAAAGCCATTATTTTCCTTCTCTATTGTATCACCTTCCTGAAGACAAAGAAATAACACCTGTCTTGCTGAAGACAGTCCTTTAAAAAAATGCAAGAGGGGTCATAGTTCAACAGATCTAGTGAGACTTTAAATAGCACAAGACAGGAGAAGTACAGAAGCTTTTGGGTGCTGAGAATGGAGGTCAAGTAAAACCCAAAAGACTGAAGGTAGAATAGTGATAAAAGAAGCAGGTGTTTGTTCCTCCTGCACTTAGGTACCATAACTGAAGATTAGACATCATGCCAGCAAACTGGGGTCAAAGGAAAGAAAAAATATCCCTGCAGCAGCTGCGTAAGAGGAAATGGGAGTGTTGAAGGAGAGGTGGAGATGCTGTGTGTTTAAAACAGCAGCACTGGTTGTTTACACTGCTGAGAGGTAGGGAATGATGGTAGAGAAGAACTAAAAGATGGAAACTGAACCACTTCTTGCAGCAAATTTATCACAGCCATGACTGATAGAAAATGGGGGAGAGGGAAAAATGTAGGCTTTGGCAGTGAACTCGAACTGTGATGGCTATGAATGAACAAACAGACTTACTGAGCAACTGGAAGTGTACATGCAACCCCACTTAAGCTCTGGTGCTTTGTTATATAATGATCTTAACTGGGTTTTTCCCTTTTGAGGAAAGCAAGCCCTATGACTCAAGTTCTATTGATGTTCTAACTGGAGAAGAGACATAGCATTTTTTATACCCTGGAAGGAATTGGCCCATTGTGCTCATCGTGGTGATGGTCAGTAGCTGTATAAAACAATGCCAAATGAAGAGTTTTCTTACGCTGGATCATTTTCACACCTTTACCTGACCATCCGACCTCAGTCTGAGCTCGTGCAGTGCTCAGTGACGGCGCTTCCCCTCGGCAGCTGCTGGGGCAGAGGCCGAAGCGCCAAAAGAAACGGCCCTCGGACCTCAAGCCCTGCGGGGGCGACCTCCCGGCCCGCGCTGCAATCCCGCGGGGCAGCGGGGCCGGGCCGGGCCGGGCCGGGCCGCCCCTTCCCCATCAGCCGCCCGGGCTTCTCCGTGCGCGGGCCCTGCTGCCAACGCCGTGNGGAGACGCTGCGAAGCGCCCATTATGTGGTGGCGCCCATGGTGGACCAGAGCGAGCTGGCCTGGAGGCTGTTGAGCCGCCGCCACGGCGCCCAGCTCTGCTACACGCCGATGCTGCACGCCCAGGTCTTCCTCAGGGACGCCAACTATCGCCGCGAGAACCTCTACGGTGAGGCCTGTCCCGAGGACCGCCCGCTCATCGTGCAGGTGAGCGCGGCTCCGGCCGCTGCCCCGGGCGCGCCGTGCGAGGCGCTCTGGGGATCGCTGCGAACGCGAGTCAGCGCCCTCGCCACCCCCCTGCCCGCGCTGACAAACCCAGGCGTGTTCCAGGTGTGCGTCAGCTGAAGCTAGTCAAGCTCATCCAGATTTTAACGTGGTTGTATAGGATGACAGAAAGCTCATTTTCTTCACCTGACTACCCCTGACAGTACTGGGTCACAAAGATAAGTGTGTTTTTCTGTCTGTCTCATGTGTAGCAGATTATTTGGTGTCTTAACCACGGGGGCCAGGAGCACCCCTGCACCTCATCTTTAGAGACAGAGTACAACTAGTCTGGTAGAATCAAGGTGTGCCCCAGGGAGGATCACAGTTTTTTTGAGTAGTTCTCTGAAACCCCAAGCGCAGTTGCTTGGCTACAGAGGAAGGATGCAAGGAAGATAGGAAGACTTAAATATGTGTTGATTTTTGCATATTGTGTGGTGTTCAGGTACTTCACTCTATTCCAAACAGGGAGAGTGGCTTGTGGAGCTGGAGAATAATGCAGGGAAAGACATCTGGCATTAGCAGAGAAATGGCTGATTTTCACACATGAAGTGGTTAAATGGATCAGGACTCTTTGCCCTGGAACAGAACTGTCTTCCTCCACAAAGGGGAGAGATGAGAGAGTCTGTGGAGGTATTACTAGATTGAAGATGACAAGTGTAGTGATGAACTGCAGAATTCATTACTGTGGGATCTACTGGATGATGAAATATTACATGAGTTTAGAAAGTAAATGAAAGTTTTCTTTCATTTTCATACTTGGCCTTTAGGTGCAGCAAACACATCTGCTTCCAAAGCCCTTAAAGACACCTTTTTAGCTTCTGCTGTTACCTAGACGTCTGTTGTTGGCCTTTACTGAAGCAGGATGGAGTGGACCTTTGATCTGTCTCTGTACAGCTTTCACAGAGTGAAAGAATATTTTGGGTTGGGAGGGACCCACAAGGATCCCCAAGTCCAACTCTTAAGTGAAGGGCCTGTACGGGGATTGAATCCACAATGTTGGTGTTATTCACACCATGCTCTGAACAACTGAGCTGATCTCAGGGTCTTGTATGTTCTTCTTGTGTAGGAGGTAGTTTCTTTTGCCACAGAAAAATGCGAGTGTCAGAAATTCGAGTAGGCTTAGAAAGCTCTGAGACACAGATCTTCAGCTCAGTAGGATGTGTGTTCTGGGGGGAGACTACCTGAGGAGGGTCACCTACCGTGGGCTTGCTGTGTTACCCTTCTTCCCACTGTTGGTCATAAAGTACAGAACTAACTAGGTTGATATCTTTGGATTGACCTAGTGCAACAATCTTTACAGATTTGGTCACAGACTCTTGGGTAGTGTTAATTATATTTAAGACTGAGCATTTGACTAATAGCCCATGTGTCTGTTTCACATTCTGTGCTAGTGAGAATTTATTTTAGAGGCAATAGTGCTTATTGGTATCTACGAAGTTTTGAGTTACCTCAAGACCCAGAGACACTATGGGTAACTCATTTTTCTCTGCATCACCTTTATGTATTAAAATGGTACAGCTGTTTGTTCTACAGGGGATTTTAAGAGTTGTTCCCACTTATTCTTGAGTAACATATGTAAAATATTTATCAAATATTTCTTTGCCTCTTGAATGCTTATCTATCTCATTATGTCATTTGAAGGTTGAAGATCTTTAGCTGGTAAGTATCACAGGTTTTGTTTGTGGTTTTTTTTCTTCTTAGAATATTCTGAGTTGGAAGGGACCCACAAGGATCGTTGAGTCCAACTCCTGGCCCTGCACAGGACACCCCAGCAATCCTACCCTATGCCTGAGAGCAGTGTACAAATGCTCCTTGAGCTCTCTCAGGCTTGGGGCTGGGACCAAACCCTGAGAGTCTGTTCAGTACCCAACCACCCTCTGGGGGAAGAACCTTTCCCTGATATACAACCTAAACCTCTCCTGACACAGCTCCAGCTGTTTCCTCGGGTCCTGTCACTGGTCACCAGAGCAGAGAGCGGTGCTGTCCCTCTGCTACCCCTTATGAGGAAGTTGTGGATTGCTATGGAATCTCCCCAAAGTCTCCTCCAGGCTGAACAAACCAAGTGACCTCAGCCGCTCCTCGTATGGCCCCTCCAGACCCTTCCTCATTTTCATGGCCTCCTTTGGACTCTTAATAGCTTTAGATCTTTTTTATATATGGCACCCAAGCTGCCCCCCAGGACACAGCTGGCCCTCCTGCCTGCCAGGGCACTGCTGACTCATGTCCAACTTGCCATCAGTGAGGACCTCCAGGTCCCTTTCCCAGCACTGCTCTCCAGCATCTCATTCCCCAGTCTGTCCGTACATGCAGGATCACCCCATCCATGAAAAAGAATCTGGCACTTGTCTTTGTTGAACTTCATGTGGCTGGTGATTGCCCAGCCCTCTGATTTGTCAAGGTCTCTTTGCAGGGCCTCTCTGCCTTCAAGAGAGTTGACAGCTTCTCCCAGTTTAGTATTGTTACAAATCATTTATGAAGATGTTGAAGAGCTCTGGGCTAATGTTGGAGCCCTGCAGAACCTCAGTAATGACCAGTCCCTAGCCTGGTGTCACCCCATTCACTTTAGCCCTTTGTTTCTCACAGGATCTCTCCAGGTAAACACATCGTGTGATGGATGAGCAACTGGCTCGTGGGTCACGTACAGAGTCAAATGCTTTACTGAAATCCAAAGAGATTACATCACAAGATTTCCCTTGACCATTTTGAGAAATGGTGTTTGCTGTTGTTAAATGTGCATATTAGGCCTGTTTTCTGTAGCAAGTAATTGCTTCATAACTACATCATAACATGTTTTCAGTACTTGAAGAAAGCTATTACCTGATGATTCCACTTTTCTTTGGTATTCACAGTTCTGTGCCAATGATCCTGAAGTGTTTGTCCAAGCAGCACTGTTGGCTCAGGATTACTGCGATGCCATAGACCTAAATTTGGGTTGCCCCCAAATGATTGCAAAGAGAGGTATGTGCAAACCTGAACCCTGGATAAACAGAGAAATGGCATGATCTGAACATGAACATTGGCAGTAAAACATGAAGAGGGTCAAGCCTTGGGGAGGGGCTGCAGTACTGCTGAAGTCAGACTTAGTTACACCCACCATAACAGGTAATGCTTTGTAGTGCCTAAAGCAAAAACTATATATCCTAATAATTCCAAGTTTCTCTTAAGTGACTGCTCCGGTGTCTAGAATATCCTTCAGAAATAGTATTTTTAGTAAGAACTTGATATTCTTTCTGATTTTATTTGCTCAAACGCTAATTTTGAAAAACTGCATTTAAAATTACATCATACAGACACTTAGCATCTCCTATTTCCTTGATACTTGCACAGAGTTTATTCGCAGTAGCATGGAAGAGGACAACACCTGCAGAATCCCTTACAGATACTACATGTTTGAAAACCAAAATCAGTGTTTGAAAATTTTTGGTCACTTATGATGTTGATAAAACGTTTGTTCAGTAAATGTCCGTTCTCTTCTAAAATGACTTTCAGAGACTATTAGGAAATGATTGGTGATGTACAGGGCAAATAGAGTTTCCAGTCTTACCAGCTTTTATACTAATGGGATTTTTTTAAACATCTGGTAAAAAGCCCTGAAAGTTGCACTTAGAGCTGCCAGTGTCAACACACCAGCCCTATGGAGTACTAGTGAAAGCAGAGCGTGGGGATTCCTTGTTTATCCTGTAAATCTAGAGTGGCAGGGGGAACAGAATGATTCAACTTTAGTTGGGGTAGGACAGAGCAACTCTGTTTCTACCAGTGAGGCATGAGTGTCTGGATCTTCATATGTGACTGTTTATGAAAGCTGTGTGCTTCAGAATCTTACTCTTCTGCATGAGCCTGTCATATGCTACTTTATCATAGGTCACTATGGAGCATTTCTGCAAGAGGAGTGGGATCTTCTTCAGAGAATGAGTAAGTATTTATGAGAGGGAATTGGAAGAACATATTATTGAGAGGAGGTTTAGGGATTTTTGGCATGTTTCTCTGGGAACGGTTGTATTTGGGTTTGTTTGGGGTTTTTTTGCATTCTTTTTTTTTCTTTCTTACTGTATTCCAGTGGCATCCTCAAGATACTTGGTGGTATCCCACTGCAAACTCATACTAGATCTGTTTAAGACTTAAGTACCTGAAACAGACTTTATGTGATTCTATTAAGTTCCAGTCTCATATGATGGCATAGTGGCTCTGCAACTCTAGAAACAGCAGAACTCCCAGTGCCTTACTTTTTCACTTTGAAGTTGCCGAGTCATGTTTCTGCTTGAAGCCACGGTTGCCCTTTTTTGAACAACTCAGTGTACTCTTTCTGTCTACAGCATAACAAATTACGCCTTTCTTCTAATTTGTGTAGGTTATTTTCAGGTTATCAGTAGCTGTTGTGAACAGTATAATATTTTTTTAAGAAATACATTTGTAACTGTTGTAAAAAGCAAGGTTTTGGTCATTGTGTAGAACTGAGAACAAAGCTTCACTCCACTTTGAAGCAACTGTCCAAACCATGAAGTTAGGAAATCTTATTTCTTTTTGCATTCCCTATGGTCTGGGGAAACTTGAGTGGTGTTTGGCACAAATACCCTGCTGACAGTCTGGGAAGAGAGAGTTCAGCGTGTAATGTGGTTGTGAAATATGCAAATAAGAATAGCCTCAAGGGGTGAAGGGAACCCAAGTCATCTAGATGGGTGAGAACCCCTGCTGTCTAGTAGGAGAGTTGTCTTAAGCTGTCATATAGAAGGTGAGCAAAACTTCCTCCTTCTTCACCCAGCTCCCTTTGAAATGTTGGAGTTCTCTTTTCTGCCTGCATGTGTATGCACCTTCCTCCTTTGAAAGGGTGATAGGAAGTACCTGTCATCAGAGCTCATAGGATTTGGGGTAGAAGACAACAGGTGACTTACTACATCATACATCCAGGCTCTGGAAGAGAAGAGAATTTCAGAGACACCATTACTCAGTGTTTTCCTGTTGGCTCTCTTCCTAAGCTCTCTTTTTAGTATTTTTGTAATTCCATGCACTGTGTAAGGACTAGGGGAATGTAACATTTTTTTCTAGATTTCACCGTGACTGTAATCTACATTTAGTACTTAATTGAGTCCTCGGCCTACGTCACTTGATAAGCCTCTGTTTGCCATGGACAAGACTCTACTTGTCATGATTATTTGGATATTAATTTGCAAAGGAGTGAAGCACCTTTCATAGGAAAGGTAGACAAGCAAGTGTTAATATTGGAGATGTACAATAGCCTGTGATGCTAATCAGTTTGTATCAGTAATTAAGTTTTGAGGGAGTGGTCCTTGAAAGCGAAGATTTCATGCAGTGGAAATGTTAGGACAATTAAATGGTGACTATTGTATACCACCTTCTTAGAATGCAGATTTTGTGCTTCATGTTTACTTGATTAACCCATGCAATAAAGATTGCAGAGGACACTTCTGATTTTTTAAGCTGTGAGAACTACATAACATTAATTTCTCAGGCTTTTTCCATGCCACACCCAGTATCATACCTTGAGGAGATTGGACACTTTCATAGCATTGTGCAGCCCACTTACCTGTTTTTTTCAATCTTTCTCAGTTTTACTGGCTAACGAGAAGCTCTCTGTTCCCATCACATGCAAAATCCGCGTTTTCCCAGACATTGACAAGACAGTGAAGTATGCACAGATGCTGGAGAAAGCTGGCTGCCAGGTAAGGAGGCAACTGCTTTCTCTACTCTTGCATTAGGCACATCTTTGTGTAAAGTATCTGATGACCAGTTCTTGGTGTACTGTTGAGATGCATAGGCTGCGTTGTTTTGCAGGCAGAGCAAACAGGAGGCAGTGAGTTTATGTATGTTTGCGGTCCCGGGCAGCAGGTCAATAGCATGATACAGGAGACATGATGATTTGAGAGTCTTTTGTAGTCACTGTGTCCTTCACTCTGCTTGAGCATCTCGGTCTTCACACAGTGCTGCAGGAGGCAGTGTGAATGCATGAAATCCACGGGACTGTAGAAATAAAAGTGTCAAAGATGACCACCACTAGTGAAGAAATAGGCAGACTTCTAGGATCTAACTTCAGTTAAACTGGAAGCAATGGTCTGTAGTTAGAGCCAGTACTGACAGTATTTGGACCTTCTGCTGCAGAGAAAGCTAGATCAATATATCACAAATTCCAAATGGAATCACAGATGGAATCCAGTGCAAAAGGAAATCTGTAGGTTCTCCCGTGATACAATCTTGTCATGCCATGGAATAGCAAGATGAAAGGAGCCCAAGACCATGCCATGGTAGGTGAGCTGCTGACATCTCCCTGCACTGTTGAAATGGGAATTCAGTGGCATCCAAGAAGCATATGGGGTGAAAGGAAATTTTTGTCAGTGAGTTTGTTCCAGTGTTTCATACACATGAAATGTAAATGTAATTTTGTGTTCCAGCTGTTAACTGTGCATGGCCGTACTAAGGAACAGAAAGGACCACTGGCTGGTGTG
>VYZS01039588.1:0-18312 GCA_013400695.1 Neodrepanis coruscans | reverse complement strand
GGGAACACATTCAAGCTGTCAGGTTAGTGAGCAGCATCAATCTTACTGGATTCTTGCTAATACAGTGGATTTTAAGCAGAGTGTGCAGTGGCATTGAAGAGCAAACAAATTTGTGTGACAGGAGGAGAATTTCTGGCTTAACTCAAATTCTCAATTTCATGCATCTGTTTTATTCACTGGTATAGAAAAGCTGTGAACATTCCTGTGTTTGCAAATGGAAACATCCAGTGTCTCAGTGATGTGGAAGAATGTATCCGTAAGACAGGAGTACATGGCGTCATGAGTGCAGGTAAAAGAAATGAACTTTAACTCAGATGAGAATACGAACTGTTACTTACTCTCTTAGCAGCCCTGTATACATTTATTGAAAGCTTATGTCAGATTGACTTGGTGAACAGCTTTGACTGACAGCTGAGTTGCCATTCTCTTTCCTCTCATACTGACCAACTCTTGCCAGGACCAGGAATCACTTAAGATTTGTAAGAATCGTTATGTCATAGTTGGAGTACTGGACAGCTGAAATCTTCTTACTTGACAGAAGCATTTGGTGCTCTTGTTGTCCTGGAATATTTTCATGACGTCTCTTATTCAATGGAACGGGTTTTCAGTGATTCTCAATTAACTAAGTGCATCTGCGGATTAATATTCCTGCAGATGGTACATGTTGGGTTGGAACAAGAAAGAATTGACATAACTTCCTATGAGAAGAAATAGGATAGGCATCAGAAAGAGCATCCAATCAGTCACCCAGTTAAAGCAATGAAGGATATTTTTGGGGGAGTGGGGGTGTAGAATCTTGATTTTAGAAAATACTGGCTAACAAAAGGCTTGTGAAGCCAGTAGAGAAAAGCACAGGGAGAAGCTGTTTCTGTAAACCTGGGCCAGACAAATGTCAATATAGACATAAGGTAAGAAATCTGTTGTTCAAGTATTTAACCATTGGACAACAGAAGCAGTGATTTCTCTATTTATTAATTTTTTTATTATCTTTGTGTCAAGATTAGATGCCTTTCTAGAAACTGTACTTTAATTAGATATCAGCTGTTTGGCTCAGTTAAGAATTGTATAGCGAAATATAGTGTCCTGATGTCAGGCTGGAGTTTTACAGACCCCATGTTCCTGTTCTAAGTACATGAGTGTGATGTGTCTGTGACTGGGTAGTAAAATCACAATAGACAGAGCTGATCACTCTCCAGATTTTTGTTTTAATCATGAAATGAAAGTTTGAGTATTTCTTTTCATTCCCCAGAAGGTAATCTTCATAACCCAGCTTTGTTTGAGGGCCGAAATCCCTTGGTGTGGGAGATGGCTGAGGAGTATCTGGAGATTGTGCAGAAGTACCCTTGTCCATTGTCTTATGTTAGGGCTCACCTCTTCAAGCTCTGGCATCACACGTGAGTATCTCTAGAGAACTCTTAATGTTTTCAGGGCTCATCCTGCTTATCGAGTGTCTAGGTTTTCTGGACAAGGGTTGGTTTGGCCAGAATGAGTGTTCTACAAGGTTTCCTATTCTGGACCTGGCTGAGAGGATGTGGGCTGAGGCCTTTACCCTTCACTTCATATCTGGGAAACAGGGCATGAGAAATGAACATGTTGCCCCAAGATAAGCTGGGGCGTGAGCTCACAGCACAGAGGCTGCCATGTGGTAATTCTTCATATGTGTACCTGCCCTTCATGGCAAGCATGAGTTAACTCACTCCTGGTTCACCATGAGGCAAAGTGTTCTTGCATTTGCTGTGGAGTAAGAGCATAGCCATGGGCAGTTGCTGAGGAGCAGCTGATGCACTGTATGTTCATGTGAGTTTATCTCAAAGTATCTTGGTTGTATGCCAAGTATTTATCCGGAAAAATGGTATGTGCTTATCTTCTTATAAGGAAGGACATAAGCTTCTACCAAAGAAGCATAAAAAAAAAAATCTATAAAAAGCTTTTATAAAGATATTTTTAGTTGATATCAGTCTAAATATGAATTGATATTTGGGATTTACCTCAGGCTCCAAGTTTACCAGCAGCTTCGTGAAGAATTAGCAAAAGTGAAGACTTTGGAGGGCATTGTAGATGTCAACAGGGAGCTGAAACTTCGATGCCAGGTACTAAGATGGGCCCTAATCTCCAAGAACTGTCTGTACTTGATGGGAATGTACCACATATGTCATGCAGTTGACACTTCTCTGGAATTTTGTGGCTTTACCAACCTTGATATAGGTAGTTTACTACAGTAACACCCCTTAAACCTGAACAACTTGATATGGGATAAAGTTGATTCAGGAGTTACAAATGTTAAAAAATTCATCTGTCTTAGTAGAGGAGTTTTTTGCCCATATGTAACAGTAATTGTTAGCTTGAATTCCAATTTGTGGTTTCCTGGAGTTTGAAGTGTTACTTAGCATATTTCCTAAGAATTCCAGGAAAACTGACTGTAACTCTATGCTGCAGGAAGAAATAGCTAATCAGAAAGAAGGAGAAAAGCCAAAAGAAGGGTTGCCTTTTTTCCACTGGATCTGTCAGCCATACATCAGGCCAGGGTGAGTTCTGATACTTAGTAGTACTCACAGACCTTTCCTACTCATACCATCAGTATCAGCCACTGATCCTGTTCTAGGCGCTTATATTTGTTGCAAAAAAAGTGAAAACTTTGGATCATTTTTATTCCATTTTGGTTTTTTTTCATGGTTACTGCTTTGTTCCTGGTGATGTTGTGCATTGTTTGCTTCTTCTCTTTTAGATTCTCCTCAAATTTCTCTCTGTACGGGGATGAGAGGACATTGTGCAAGAGATGGAGAGGAGATATACTGATTTTAAGGGTTACTCTGTGCTCAAGAGACCTTTGGTAGCTGGGAGACTTTAATTTGGAAAAATGTGTGAGAATGGCAGTGGCTCTGTCTTTCCCTGGGGCTGTTTTTTTGCCCCGATAGACAACAGGCAGGACTTATCAAAGAAGGTGCTTTCAGGTTGTAAAACTGGCTTCAAAGCATTCCTTCCCATGGATGGGGGAAGGGAAAAGGAAAAGAGTGAAGGAAAGCTTCCAGAAACAGCCCAGGGGGCAATACACACAAGTTGGTCCCTTGATATGTAAGACACAAGGCACAGTGTGTGGTTTTGTTTTTCTCACCTGGCTGTAAGTTCTGCAGTCCTTAGAGCATTTCAAAATAAAAAGCTTCCTTGAATGCTCCTGACAGGCTTGGTTCTCTGGTTACCTGTACACATATTGGAACCTACACTGTCTCTGGACACAAAAAATAGGTATTCCACTGTAGCTCAAAAAGAGAGCCTGATGTGCAACAAATATGCTACCTGACAGTGCTTTATTGTTATATGCAGCACAGATGTTGCTGGTAACTGCCGTGGTAGCAAAGATGGGAACTAAATTGTATTCTGAAAAGGATGCTTGTAGTGTATGGACCCTTTTCAGTTCCCTTTCTGCTGAAAATTAAGCTGAAGAAGAGAACGAGTATGTCAGAATTAATACTTAAGTACTTAAATAAATGTTTAGGTAAAACCTGGGAATAACATGTTGAGAGGTGCCAGTGCTAATCAAAAAAGTTAGGTTTTTCTACTCCACTTCTAAGAGCAATGGCACTTCCTTGTAGCCATGATAGAAGTGTTTACAGTTTAACCAAATTTCAGCAAACCAGAATAGTGGTCAGGGAACTGCTACTTCTTCCTTCCAGCCAACTTATGATAAAGTTCACTGTTTTCAGGCCAAGGGAGAGATGCAAGGAGAATGGAGCCGGTGGAACTGAAAAAGGTGTGCGAGGCAAGCGAACTCTGGAAGAGGAGGAAGATGGAAATTCTGAGCTTCTGTCAAAGAATAAACAAAAAAAGAAGTTAAGAAATCCAAATAAAAGCTTTGATCCATCTTTAAAACGTAAGTTCCATGTATTGACATAAATGCATGTAGAGTTGCTGATAGCACCTTTGACATAAATTGCCACTATTTGTAGTGTTATATGATAAAGTGCCTGCTACAACTATTTATTTTCCTTGTTTGTGTAGTTGTAGAAATTTAAAAAGAGGGGAATTGTTTGGAAATTTCAGTAGCAGGCAGTGTGATTCAAATTATATCCGTGAGTAAAGAAAACACAGATCAAAGTAGTAGGTCACTGATTCACTATAAGCATCTTTTTAAGATTAAAATGCTTTGCAAACTGAATTGTAGCTGTAACTAGTATTTGAAATTGAAATTTTATATGCATTTCAAGCAGTCCTCCTGTTTTATGCTTGACTGGAGGATTAAAATTTTCTATGTTTGGATTTAACTTAGAGGTACGTAAAATTTCAAAGTATCTTTACCTTAGCACTGTTATTTGAGGTACTGCATTTTTATTTCAAAAAGAGTCTTTGGCTAGAAAAGCATCAAGCTTTGTCTGATCGTGATTTCTTTCTTTTTTTAACTTCTTCCACATACAAATACCATTGCTGAAATTATCTCTTTCTCATCTTTCCAGCCAAATATGCAAAATGTGATCAATGTGGAAACCCTAAGGTAAGTCAGTATGTCTGCCCCTGAATGGAAGTTAAATGAGCGTGTAGTGGTCAGTGGCACAATGTCTGGATGGAGATCAGTGGTGTTCCTTTGCGGTCTGTACTGGGACCAGCACTGTTTAATGTCCTCATCAATGACATGAATAGTGGGATTGAGGGCACCCTCAGCAAGTTGCCCAGAAAGGCTGTGGATGCTTCATTCCTGGAAACATTCAAGGTTGGCTTGGACAGGGCTCTGAGCAACCTGATCTAGTTGAAAATGCCCCTGCTCTTTGTAGGGTGTTGGGCTAGATGATCTTGCAACCCACCCAAACTATTCTATGATTGTATTCTGTCATTTGAAATTCTGAGGTAGGTCTGTGCCAGTGCTCAGTAATGTAGGTTCATGCCAAGTCCTGCCTGATACGTGGAGGGTAAAAGTCCATACTTAGGCCAAAAACTTCTCAACCATTAACTAAGCAGTCTCTGAGGTTGAAGGTGTTACACCAAAATGACTAACATAGTCATAATCTCAAAAGTTCTTTGAGATAATTTGCTTTCCTGTCCAAAAAAAAAAATACAGTGTTACTGTTGCTGAGGATATTAATTGCTAAGAGTGAGTTAGATGGACTTCGTAAGATCTCTTGAAATCAAATCCCCAAACTTTCAGTAATGACACATATATTTTACCGTGAAATTAAAAACAAAATCCCTCTTAACTATGGTTGGTGGTGGGTGGAGTTTTTCTGCAAAGTGAGAATTTGATTTTGCAAAGTGTGGTTCGTAGTGTACTGAAATTAATACTTTAAATGTCGTCACAGTACAGACTGTAGTGAGTGTCAGGCAGCACCTGCAGCTCTAGTTTGTGTTGGGTTTGGATGTATGAATGCTCTAATCAAAACAAGCATAAGAACCTTGTGGTCCTCAGCTCTGCCTTTGTAGCAGATTAACATCAGCTTTCACCATTAGCAATGCCTTTCACATTGGCAGCTGTTTCCCAGGTTGTGTATTAGAACTTAAAATATTTGATATTTGCAAAGAGTTAGGTTGCTCAAGATTTATTTGTTTTCTTTTGGGGACCGTGGCTGTTTTCTTGATAAGTGCAGTGATTAGTGCTTGCTTAGTGAGCAAAGTGTATTTATTACTGCCCATATACCTGTAAAGCGGCATGTAAAATGCAAGAAGTAATTTTCTGTTCTAGTTTAAAATTTAGCATTGCACCTCTGGGGGAAGGGGAGGGCCTGGAACAAGAGCACAAGGTGCTGCTCCCTGTTGAAACACTGTTACCTCACCACAGCAATAGCAGACCGCTGGGGCACAATTTGGAGCTGCAGCTGATGAAGAAAATGTTTTTCTTGCTGTGTTCCTTATTGGGCAAATCCTGTTTCATAGCCTAATCCAGGTGACATCGCTTGGTGCGTCAGCCAGGATTGGCTGCTGCTGGGCTTAGGCTCATTTTTGTTTTGCTCTTGCGTCACTGTAATGTTACAGGCAGCCCCTGAAATCTTGTGATTCCTGTAAGTTATTTTTTTTCATGTGTTTCTGAGCTATGTCATGAATTGGTGGGGGAGGAGGAGAAAAAAGAAAACTCAACCAAGGCCTTCCTAAACCTGAAGAAATTTTTTTTTGACTGGACTAGAGGGAGCAAAGCACCCAATACACCCAGGCCAGTATAGCCATTTGTCAGTTAGCCAAGAGAGCTGTTGCTGTCCCATAAGAGTCACATTATATTTTAATAAATACAGAGGTATATTTTAAGATGCAAGTGAGGAGTCATTGCTTGGTAATGCGTATTTTAGGCGTAGCTACAGATGGTAGTGAGTATGTCAGGCACCGTGTTTCACAGTGCAGAGAACTACAGAAAGCTCACCTGCATAAAATGTGCTCATGCTTGTTCTAGAGCACATGTGACACTTGCCTGCTTGTGGTCAGTAACTGAGGCTGCCCAACTGCTTACTGGGGTTGCATAGGTTGAATGTGGAGATTTTGTTTCCTTGTTTGTTCTTTGTCCACAAATAGTCGATATCCACTGTGACATCTTCATCAGGCTTCATGTTTTTTTTTTCCAATTTCTGAATGTGCAGAGCTATATTGTTGCTTATTGTAGTAAGCAGTAATAATTTTATTTTCATTACTGATACAAGCTTCTTTACACCCCCATTCCAACCCAGGGCAATAAATGTGTCTTTAACATGTGCCGAGGATGCTGTAAGAAGAGAGCATTCAAAGAGACAGCAGACTGTCCAGGTAAGTGCACCTGGCCTTACCAGGCACCAAGCAAATATTTCATCTCCCATGTGCATTTATTACTTCAGTCTTTGAGTCATGGGGTGTGGGTGTGTGTTAAAATCTACACACTTATCTTAAAGTTTATAGTTCAATTTTAAAAGCCTGCTCTTCCTTCTATGTATGGTACTGCTGCTTTCAAAGCCTTGAGATGCAGTTTCCAGATGATCAGGACTCATCCTTTTTAAGGAATAAGTTGTTCTGTTCACCAGTGCAGTCATCTCATTTCAGGTTGCTGGTTTGGTTTTTTTGCCCCTTCCTTGCTTCTTCAGGTCATGGACTACTTTTTAAGACCAAGTATGAAAAATCCCTGTTATGGCAACACAGTCAAAGAGGAATTCAAAGCCCAGAGCTGAGCCGGAGAGGAGAGGCAGAGGTGGGGGAGTTGGTGGTGCGGAAGGAGGCTGGTGACAGTGCAGTGTGAAGCTTTGGAAATGAACAGTCCAAGAAATCCTGCCAGGCCACTGCTTCCCTGGGCCAGAGAACCATCAGCTGTGTGAACTTGCTCCACATAATTAAGTTCTGGAAAAGTTTTATTTAAGTAAAAAACTGCTTACTCAGGGAATTATCCTGCATTTGAAATAAAAAGGATGCAATTAAATGTCTCATGCTGTGTTTTAAAGACTGAAAATGCTGCATTTTTGGGTGGAGGCAACCTATATAAGCTGCCATCAGACTCTGCCTCTTATATGTTCATTAACCCTTCATGTCCTGTTTTTAATATTGGGTAATAAATATACTGTATTAACCTTCTGGCATGCTAAAAGTAGCAATGTCAGTGACTTCCTGGCTAACAGAAAATGTGTCACATCTTCTGTGTTTCTGTTTCAGGCCACACTTTGAATGCAGGAAGGAATACAGCAGTACTTGGAAAATGTGAATGTAAAACTGTAAGATATTGCTATAACCACATTAACAATAACTAGTTTTTTACAGTATGGTAAAACTTAACAGTCTTTACATGAGCCAAAGGTTGGGGGAAGATGAAGTCTCTGTTTGAACAGAGAGAGTTGCCTAAAAAGATGTGGTAAATTGGAACCAAATCTGTGACCCTTTCCCCGCTCAAAGGCTCAATTACATGATCATTTTTTCTCCTTTCCACTTGATAGAAGTATGTCAAAACCAGATACAGGCCTACTACACATGTCTTTTTTAAAGATGGGAGCTTGAAACCACCTCCCTGACCTCCCGTGGAAGTAGTCTACCCTTTCCCTCACACAGACATGAATGTAAAGCTATTCTGAGTTCTCTGGTCTTTTTCTCCCCTTCTTCTAATAAAAAAGCTAAGTATTCATTACACAAGAATTTCAAAGGGTTTAACTGACCCCTTCCCACTTACAGTTTCCCTAAAACATCAGAAAGCTCTGTCATTGTCCCTGTCCTCCTCACTGTGCCAGAGAAAATTTGCAAAGTCTGAAAAGGCTTTGCATGCAAACCAGCCGGTTCAGCTGGTTCAGCACAGGAGGACTGAGCTGGGGGAGAGGCTCTGTCTTACCCACAAAGATTTTAGAACACTCCTCTCAAGTACAGTCCCATCTCAGAATCACTTAGTAGTGCAAAGCAACAGTCAAGCTGATTTTAGGCTCCCAAATTCAGGAAGGGCCTTACACTTGAGAATACTCATTGGACACATTTCTATACAGAATTAGTATTTCAGGTGTTTTTGTCCCCACCCCCTCCCAAGGCATTTCTTAACAGGTGCAATGGAGAAATGCAGAGAGAGCTTAGCTTGTTCACTCCTGTCCTGTGGCAGGGCTGGAGGCTGGGAAACTGCTCAGTTCAGCACTGCAACACAGACCTCCCTCTGTGCATCCAGCTACAGATCAGTTGGCTAATGGAAAAAATGTTTCACCTGAACTTTGAACAGCCATTCTGGAAGATGCTGGCCTTGCAGCTACCAAGGCAGAGCTGTCCCACTAACCAATGCTTGGGAACTCAGAGGCCCAGTTCCAACATAAGCAAAGCCCAGCCGGTTACCATTCACGTTGGGTAGTAAACGAGGGATTGCTTTCAGATAAGGCAATACAGTAATTATCCCATTTAATCAAAAAACTGTAGTCTGCCAACTCAGCAAGGTCATGGCCTCTTCTGTTTCTGTTTCACAGGCTCTTAGATACACACTAATGGAATAGCAGGAGGATAAGGCAGTGCTCTGCATGTAGAAAGATGCTGAAAATTATGTGCAGTATTCAGGTTTGAGAGAAATTGGATTCCCATCTATTTTGAGGCACACAAGAAAAAATAGTAGCTCACCTGAAAAAAAAGAAAGCCAACTGCCTTTATTTGGCAAACACCTAGTGAAATAAGAGAAAATTAAAAAAAAGAACAAAACTGCGTCAAAACAAAGAGTAAAAATCCTGTATCTCAGCATGTATTTATGAGGTGCAAACTTTATGCGCACAAAGGCTTCACAGTTACATAAACTGCAGGCACTGAGAGTACGACAATCAAAGCTAGAGCTGCAGAAGGTTAAGAGACCTGAAACAGTGGTATGTGTGGGGTCAGGGACAAGATTACCCATCCCAATCTACCACCTAAAACAGATTTTCAGGTCTTGCCACTTGAGTTCTTGTCTGAATTAGACCATCTCTTGCTAATGCAGCTATCCTTAAGTCTGCGGCTTATAATGAGTCTAGTGAAGCAGAAGCTTGAATTATTTCTTTACTGTCAAGAAACTGTCTTGCATTATGAATTTACCCAGCTTCTTATTACTGAATCTCATACATTTCTCTTAGAGCCTGACATACCCTATTAGCCAGTTTCTGTTCCCTTTCTCATTAATTTAGCCTGATCAAGTTATCCTATGAGACAGTCTAAAGCCACACAGCAACCCTATGAAACACTGAATGGAATTCAGAGATCCACAGGACAACAGAAGCCAAAATAACATCAGTTGAAGTACAAAGCTCAGTTGCAAAGCAGACAGTAATCCATTCCCTAACAGTATCAGAGGAAGCAGAAGTCAGTTCCACACCACAGTTTGGTATTTTTCACCCTACTGCAAATTCACAGCTGATAGAATACCAGAAAAGTGAAATACTGACTTGTCTCAGCCTCAGCCCTCAAAGCAGATAGTATAAAAAATACTAACAGCACTATCCTGTGGAGCACACTGCTTCCCCACTGCCATCTGCTTCATAGAAAGAATAACAAAGAAGATAGTTTAAGAATCTTGAATAGTCAAATTAAGTTGGCTGAGCCCTCTTAAAAAAAACAATAAAATCAATGCTTCACAAGCACTTTCTAGCTATGTCTTGGTCAGAAGCATTATTGCTATTATTAAACTTATTTTTTTCTGAAAGTTTTATATTGCATTCCATGTGTCAGAACTAATACCTTGTTCAGTGGCAGCTTTGGGAGCAGAGGATGGGACAATGGTTAAATTTCAGCTAAGTTAGGAAGTAATACTGACACTGTTGCTGCAGAGTACAGACCATACCCACATGGCCTGGGGCAAGGACCCAACTCTGTTACTTTCTCCCTCACCCACTGAAGCCTTTCAGTCACAGTAGCTCACAGGTGATGCTGCACCAGCCACAGACCATAATCTTCTCTTACAGACGCCCTGCTGCAGGTCTTGATAGCACAGATCACTATGCTGGACAAGTTCTGGAGAGGTAATTACCAATCACCCCCAGCTGCTCCAACACGAATTTCATAAGGGCAATTTCTGTATTACCACTAAAAGTAGTGGTGCTAATTAAAACTGCCAAGATTCTTTCCAACTGTTTTTCCTTTTTTCCTAGCTAGGTCACATAAAGAAAGGAGGATTTACACTGCATGAAGACCCTGTCATGGCCTACCACTGGCACTTCCTTTTCAACAAAAAAAGTGCTACACAAGTTCATTTAAATCCATTTAAATGAGTTCTCTGATCACATTGTAGACATACTGACATGCTACATCCCACAAAACTTCATCCACTGAATGACCTTGATGGTCACAGGGAATCACTGGAAATTCTTTCTGTGTGAGTCACTATTTTCCCAC
The DNA here is from genome assembly GCA_013400695.1 of Neodrepanis coruscans. Taxonomy (NCBI): domain Eukaryota; kingdom Metazoa; phylum Chordata; class Aves; order Passeriformes; family Philepittidae; genus Neodrepanis; species Neodrepanis coruscans. The sequence continues at coordinate 7,572 of VYZS01039588.1, read as the reverse complement.
TTATTACTTGGGAAATTACTTAGAAATTTAAGGTAAGAATAATTTTTACTGGGGGAACTGCTTATGAATGCAAGTTACCCAGAACTATATTCACCACACTGTGTTATATTTTCTGGGTTTGGGGACTGACAGGCATTGGAGAATGTCTAGAAGAAATGTGCCTGGACAGCCCTGACTCACACCTACAGCAACTTCTTTTACAGGCTGAAGGAGAGAGTTACATGCCAGTAATTCTACACAAAAGCATCCACGATGCCAATGAACTAAGCAATAAAATGCTCGATCTGTCCAAAAGAGGCTGCAAGCATTTTTGTCTGGGGAGAAGAAAACTGATCACCTCTGCCCCAGCTACAGAATGGCCTCAGGCCACAGCAAGAGCTGGAAACCACTGAGTCCACCTCGAGGCCCCGCACAAAGGGACATGGGGGAGTCACCAAGCGCTGCTGAATGGGACAGCAGAGACCTCAGCCTGCTCAGGACATCACTGAACACTGAGGAGCCCTGCAGCAGAAAGCCTCCAGGGAGGGACAGTCACTCAGTAAAATCCAGAGAGTGAAAGCACAGGGAGTCACCTGACATGGTGCACTTCACAGAAGGCACTGCACTACTGTCCCCGCATTTCTGTAAGGGTTTACAACAATTTACATAAGAACTTGCCTTTCTCACTCAACTGGCCATCAGTGACAGCAAATGCAAAGTTCTTCCCTCAAAAATGGGAGTTTTTCCATGGCAAAATGGAAGACATTTAATCAAAGGCTTCACAGAACTACTGATTCCATTTTCAGCACCTAAGCCATAAAAAAGCATGGAAAGCCAAGAGGGAACACTGTTGCTAAAGGAATTTTGCTGTTCAAACATTCCTTCCCAGTTCATCCAAGCTACATCTCCAACTAGATCAGAAAGCAAAACACAATGGCCTAGAATACAACATGAAGCTTAGCAAAAATCAATGGCTTGAGAACAAAATACCTGAAACCCAACTTTAACACAAAACTCCAAATACTCAAAGCTTTTTAATCCTGCTGTTTAATGCACTAAATATAACATTAAAAAAAAAAAAAGGCATGAACACATTAACAGTAATGTCTGTAGTCAGTTGCCAGACCAGTCAGGATCAAAATTTCTCAGCTTGCCTTATGGATTAGATGAATACAAGGCTGCAGTGACTTCAGAAAATTCAGTGCATATCTCCTTTCATAAACAAAGAACAAACACACACATGCCCCCACCCCCGGGCTGCCACCTTTAACCCCTTTATAAAAGGAAAAGCAGAAAATATGCACCTGAAGAGCGGGCACCTGGACTGACTGTTTTCAGCGCTTGCACAAGACTTGAGTGGTGTTTTACAGCATTTATCCATGCTACCAGAAAACTGCTGCACATGTGGGGAAACCATCAGAACTATGGCAGTAAGACTGGACAAACAGCAGTATTTGCATAAAGTAGATATTTACTTCTAGGATAACACTGGACCCTGAAGCCAGGCCACACACACAAGTGGGAAACACATCAGGAAACAGGTCTTTGAAAACAGAGACCAGAGAGAAAGAACCTGGATGCAGGTAAACATAAAACCCTAAAATAAAGGCCTGTGACTGAATGCATGGAAGCAATGCCACATTTTCTGGTGCATGTGAAAATTCAGTAAGAATTTCTCAAAGGAAATCTCTTCCATCAGAACTCTAGCTCCATAATTGAGAGCAATGCACTTGTAAGTTTATCTATCTGGAAAACAGAAAGCTCAGCATTGCTCAGAATCAAGGCAATACTTCCAGGGCAGCAAAATTCACCTTGCATCATGCCTGTCCATCCAACTAACTATTTTTGCAGCTTTGAAACAAGAAAACTAATAGCAGTTGAAAAACTCTCAACTCAGCATCTGTATGAATAACCTGACAGCTCTTTACGTAGTGGTGGAAGGAGAATGGAGGAAGATGTTCTACCAAAACTGAATTTCTTTTCAAGGAGAACTGAAGTTATTGGAATATGCATATTATCCACCATCAGCCCTGACCCTCTCAATACGAACAAGAAGTGAGAGAGACAGGGACAGTTTGTGAAGGTCAGCAGTTAGTGGGTGAGACACTGGGTACACAGTCCTGAGGGACCATTTCTTTTGGTAGTGCACGAAGTTTTTCACATGTTGGTGCTCATCCTGGACTGGCTGTTAGCTGGAGTGAGCTCCCCTTGGCTACCTTCTCTCGGAGGAGACTGCAACAAGACCAAAACACATCTTAATTACCAATATGCAAATATCCCACAGCCTGCTTCCTGAGAGGCAAAATGAAGCACATGTGAAGCACAGCAGGATGGCAGCAGGGGAAGAGCATACCCCCAGTTCATAAATAATGATGGCTTTGTGTTTACAACTTCTACAGTTCAGAACTTTTTCTAAAGAAGTCAAACCAGAACTTTTAAGCCACTCTTATTTACTATGTAGAAGGCACTGTTGGCCCCAGAAGGTGAATCCTGTCTGGCATTTAGTTATCATAGGGATTAATACACTATAAAAATTAACACGTTCTCTGCAGATGGCCTATCCTAAGTGCTTCCTTTTTGAACTGCAATCTGGAAGCAATGCTCTGAAAAATTAATGCATCTTTTACTTTCTCTGCTAATAAAATTACTTTAAACATTTTTTGTGGATAAAAGATATGTCTGTCAAGAATTAAGCTAACCATATAAACTTCAAAGGATGTTCTGAGTTGTACAAGACATTAACGCATAGTATAGAACTATTTACTATTTACTATTTTAAGAATTTATCCAATCATGAACACAATGAATTCATTTCCATACAGAATCTTCAATTCATCAACTTTTACAGTTTTAGTTAAAAAAAGAAAACCTCAGCACTGTCTGTAGGTCCAGCCATACCTTGACGTGTATCTGGTTGCGCAGGACGGCAGCTCGCAGGATCATGGCCTTGGCACGGCGCTGGAACTCCTTGCCCATTAGTAAAGACTTCTCAAAAGTTGTGCTGCGCTGATCAACATCTCGAGCATAAAGAATCTGTAACCAACACACAAACTGGACATAGGACCCAGGGTTCCACAGCAGGAAGCCCTCCCTGTGAACGCAGCTCAGGCATTATGGAGCCTGATGTTACACACAGCTCACCCCCGCTGAAGACAGGAGTCCTGACACATGAATACACCTTCCAACCGTCCCAGGAATGTCAAGTTTCTAATCTTAGTAAAGCTGTTCAGCCTATAATGTGTGGCTGAAATGCACTCACCTTACTGTGTGAGTCTATTCTGGCATTGATCAGTCCCTCCAGGATCAGCTGCGTGAGTTCATCTTCCAGAGCTGCCACTGTGGTGTTAAAAGCAGTGGCCATCTTACGCATGTCTGCTGACACATAGGGGCTGAAGTACTGAGAAGAAGAAAAAAACCAATTGCCAAGTGCACTCTCCACCCTCCGAAAACCAGGGGAAAATAATTGCAAAGAGATGGCCTATCTTCATCCACCTCTCAGGATGACAGGGACAATTACCTGGATAAGGGCACGATTTCGAATCTGAGTATAGAGTGTCCTGACATGAGGTGCAAGGTACATATCCAGCAGCAGGTTGTCCTGTGGAAAACAATAAACCACATCAGAAGCTGAGACACAACCTGGAAAAATATACTGTTTGCATATTCTGAAACATTTATGTGTATACACTTAAAATATTACACTACAGCAAGACAATACAATAAAACAAGAATGTATAGAAGAACTAACAATGTATTTGTTCTAAAGGTTCTCTTTATCATTTCTCTCCACCCTCTACCAACAAACTACCCCAAATTTCCATTTGTCAGGAGACAGAAGACACAGAGGAGCTGAACACTTAGTAGCTCCTTTTGACAATCACTGCTTCTCACAAAAGCCTAGGCAAAGGGAACGTTTAAGGCCTGTTCTCCACTGCTCTCCTGCAACTCACCTTCATCTCATCCAGCATCTTCAGGCATGAAGCATATTTAGATTCATAAAACTTGAAGATGATGTCACGAACCTGTGGCTCCAGCTCCAAAAATAATTTGAAGGAGCTAGAGATAAAGACGGCAGTGATCAGACATTGGGACCCACCACTTAAATACCATATAACTCCATCACAAGTTGCAAGGTTACAAGCTCTCACTGTCATTTGAAAATCCCAAGAATTTACTCTTTAACAGATCAGATAACCCAATGCCAGCAGGGCTGGGAGCCTGGAACACAAAGAGAGGCAGCACAGCATCAGAGTTGTAGTGAAGGCAAGAGACTTTTGACAAACTAAGCAGTAAAAGTGTTTGTCCACACAAAACAAAAAAAGAGTGGGAATAGGTCCAAATCAGGATACATCACCAGAAAACAATAGGCCACATCTGTGGCCTATCTGTGTAGTCTGTGCTGGCCAGTTTTGTGTCCCCTTCAAAGCACAACCTCTGTTAAATACAGCACGCCAAAAGCAGTTTAACCTGCATGCCACTATCGCAGGGAAATAACCTGTCTTGAGTGTGGCACATCTTTGGGATGCACACTCTTTCTCAGCACACTCATAATTCTCCATCACAGATCTCTAAACCTTGGGAACTCACCCTATGGATCAACCCATAAAAAGGGGCAGCAACTCCTTTTCCACATCAGTTTAAAGTCACTGCTTCCATATATCTTGCTGACAGGAATTCAATGCCATTGCAATTTGATCTGTGACAGAAATACCCACTTTCTTCTTCTCTTAACCTTGCACTTGTCATAGTTAGACTATGCTGCAAGGTGTAGTAATAATTACTAAATTGTTTTAACAATTAACATACATCAAAGAAATTATCTTAACAGCTGCCTCTGTCCCTTTAATTTTAATATCTGATATGGACTGCTGATGGAGACAGACAGCTGGGCTTTGCAGATGCTGGATCTGACCTGCGCTGGAAACTGACACTGAGAAAATTTCAGCTGTGATTAACCACTGTGTTTTAGACAGTGAAAGGCCACTTAATGTTAAAGCCAAACTAAAGCATGATTCTTTCTCTCCTGTATGAGAATACTACTATTACTGCAAGAATCCACTCTCAGCTGGCATCCCATGCCCAGCACATACCAACATTACTCAAGGCATCACTCACCTACTGGAGATAACGTTTCTTTGCAGTTCCTGACGATCAAAGGTAGCAAGGGCACAGAGCCCACCATACACAGCAACATTGCTGGGAGATAACAGCTTTAGGGAAAGGGAGAGACACAGATGTCAATGACAACTAGAAACACTGGCATTAAGTATTCTACCTTAGGCCTTTCCTTCACGCATGAAGTGATGAGATAGTCCTCAAATGCACTGGAACCACTCAGCTTGCTTTCAGGCACTCACCCAGTGTGGGGTGACAGGGCCTGAGCAGTAACACTGCTAAGAGAGCAGAAACCAATTCCAACAGTTTTTTGATTGAGCTACGCAGAAATACAAATCTCAAAGGTAATTCCCAAGCAATTTAGAGTAGAACATTTAGAGAACCCAAGAACAGAGACCTTTTTTTAAACAAATAAACAAACCAACCAACAAGCACAGTTCACTGCACCACCAAACTATATAATAATGCTGCAAGACCTGCACACACAGCTCCCTCTCAGTCCTCACCTCAGGGAAATCACAGTGATCAAATGATGCCAACAAGAAGCACTTTGCTGCCTGTTTGTACTTCCGGGCAGCGAGTTCAGCCAAGCCTAAAAACCAGAAAAAGTTAGTCCTTTGTTTATGATAGCGTACAAATTAGGAGAAATTGTGAAATCTGGAGAGTAGAAGAGGCCCCCATATGGTTGCTAATGCCTTCACTACTGAACAAAATCCTCAAGACTGTGTGAGCATCCCTTGAACTACATTGACTCACACTGGTATCCTCTCTGAAGAAACTCAGGGAGAAGAAAGAGAAGGCTAAAACCAGCCAGCAGTTCTATCTCATCAGCTTCATTAAATTTTGCACATCTGGTGCACAAATAAAACCTGTCAAATCTGAGAGAAAAAAATAAGCCAAGTGCACACTGCTGCCCAAGAGCCCTGTGGACAGCTAATAAGCATAAAGACAGGCAAAGCATCCAGGAAGCTGAAGGACTCACTCACCTGCTGCACACTTCAGTTTGGTGAGAATTGCTTGTGTCTGGCTGTCTCTTTCTCCTCTTTGCTAAAGCATAAAACAAAAAAGTAGTGAGCAAGCAGTACAAAAACCACAACTGTCTTCAGGATCTTTCATCCTAATAATTAACTTGCAAATCTCAGTGGCAAGACAATTTAATTTTATTTGTATTGGGAAATATGGCAAGAACCGAGGATGGGAAGTATCCACTTTTACTGTAGATCGGATTTTGTACACGTATATCATGGGAGAAAAGCCATGAGGAACTCAAAAGGACTAGTGCAGCAACTGGGGAAGGAGCCTTACATGGAACAAGTCATAAAGGGGAAAGGGAAAAAATTGTTGGAAACAAAGGGAAAACTCATGCAAGGAAAAAGTAAAAAGCAGGAACTTACTTCTGCAATTTCTGGTGTGGACTCAGCTTTGCTTACGTAGCTCAGAACATGAGACCAATTCTGGAGGTAGACACTGACCTGTAAAGAGCCAGAAACAACACGGGGTAGCCATGGATAAACAGAGTTCCTTAGACAAGCCATATCACTACAGACACGAGAGCAAAGTACCAGGAAACTTCGCAGCAGGCATCAGAAAGACACCAAATACCAACTGCTGCAAACTATCCTACCTTGATGACATTGAGACACATGTTGATGACATGTTTAGCACTGGTGCAGTAATCACGGGCTCGTGAGTAACACTTGAGAGCGTTGCTGAGGTCCCCACAGTCCAGGTAATGATCACCTAAGTCATCATGGCCTCTCCTGGAGCACGGGATTTAGAACACCAATGAATTGTGTTCTCAGAAAGAGACAGTCAGTTTGTTCCAAACAAGTAACTGACTTAAGACACTGAATGCAGTTAACATCCTGTGTAAAGTGCATGGAGGAGCAAAAGGCTCTTTCTTGCTCCAGCAGAGCCTTCTGCATCTCACCTGATACTCTCCTTGATGGAGTTCCCTTTGTAATTTTTCAGATCTGTGTCAAGTTTCTCCAGTTTAAGAAGAGCTTTTTTGCGTGTAGCTTCAACCCAAGCTGTGTCGAGAGGAGGGGGTTCAATTCCACTGTCGGGGACAGCATCAGGTGTATTCTGCAATTCCCTGAAAGCATTTGAACAGGGCTATTAGGCTGCAAACTGCAAAACAGAGGTCTGCTAACTGCCCCACTGTTACCCTAACAAACAGTACTGCATACACAAAATAGACCAAAGAGAAAACAAGGATGATGGGGAAAAAAGAACAAGACTGGCAAGATTTCCAGTGCAAACAGTAACATAAGCATCACAGATATTTACTTCTCAAAATTATCCTAATGATCTTAGGATGAACTGTCACACACATATGATAAATCCTGCCAGGGCAAAACAGACAAAAAATCATCAAATAGGCATAGAAACAAAAATAATGCAAAGATGAGACATGTGGATGGATAAGTGAGGTATCAAAGACTATCCTTAACAGTAAACAGAATCATGGAATTAACT